>VHZZ01017470.1:1468-27659 GCA_009801015.1 Silene noctiflora
GGCGCAAAATTGAAAATTTTATCTTTTTATCATTTTTTTAATTAGGGTGTTACCGAATATCGGTAACACCCGGTGGCGCCCTAGCACTTCCCAATTTTTTATACAAAACCAAATAAAGTGGTTACAAAGTTTGAACATGTCAATAAGTAACAACATACGACCTCGCCAATGTTATATCTACATGCATGACCGCTTCAAATTAAGAGCAGTTTTAACTATAATCAACTATAAATACATCATTTTACCAATGCAAATTATCATCCAAACTACATACTCTAAAACTTCTTCCTTTCTTTCAAAGCTAAGTATAGCAATAACTACAAAACTTATAACACCAAGAATGGCACACCATAACACCTTTCTTCTTCTGGCTCTTATGGCCTTCACTTCCTTTCTGGCTTATGCTACTGATCCAACCCAACTTCAAGATTTTTGCGTCGGGGCTAACGACCCTAACCAAGCACGTACGTCTTCTTTTCATATGTTCATCATGTTAATCTCTTCGTTTTTTTTATACAAGTCGTTTATTTTCAATCTTTAACTCGAATTTCGGACTAAAGTTTGTTTCTTTGCAGTGTTTGTGAATGGCATGTTTTGCAAGAATCCAATGGAAGCAACACCAGAAGATTTTTTCTTCAAAGGGCTCGACATACCCGGGAAGCCCAACAAATTAGGGGTAAATGTCACAATGGTTACAGCAATGCAAGTGCCTGGGCTCAACACCCTCGGTATATCGTTGGCTAGGATCGACTTTGCACCCTACGGACTCAATCCACCACACACCCACCCTCGTGCCACCGAGGTCTTGACAGTCATGGAAGGAACTCTCTATGTTGGATTTGTGACATCAAACCTTCCAAATGGCGGAAACAAATTGTTCACTAAGGTCTTAAACAAAGGAGATGTTTTCGTGTTTCCACAGGGTCTCGTTCACTTTCAGTTTAATGTTGGTAATACCCCAGCTGTGGCTATTGCTGGGTTGAGCAGCCAAAACCCCGGCGTTGTCACGATTGCCAACGCTGTGTTTGGAGCACAGCCTCCTATCTCGGTCGATGTTCTAGCCAAGGCCTTCCAGTTGGATGCAAATGTGGTCAAGTTTCTCCAATCTCAGTTTGGAACAAGCTCATAATTCCAGGATTGATTGATTAMAATTTACAAGACATCATTATTATAATCATACTATCTAAATTTGGCTAATGTAATGAATAAGAACTACTGAGATTTATTTATAGAGGTAATTGAGTGATTTATATTTCGAGTAACCGGGTATCATCTACACTAGCACAGTATCTGTTCTATTCTCCAAATTGTTGTTTTATTTCCAATCGTTTTATTCATAGGCAATGTCGGAAAATGAAGATATATAACCATCAAACAACCTCGGAAAAACCATCAAGAAATCGAAATAAAATCAAAAAGCATATGACTATATCAAAATACTGCTATACAAATTAAAAACGTTCATTAACCAGAAGTCCTACATCAAAAGCCATCATACATTGGAAGTTAGTATTCTTAGTAAACACGTACGCTACCTCAAAATCGTAAACCATCTCTGAGAGCTGTATCGAAAGACTCCTAGTATACTAGCTCGTAACCTGACTTAAACCCCATAAAAGATGTCAAAACAAGAGACAAATCAGCTTATCAGTAGCTGTTCCTGGAGTGAATCCGACTGAGATCCGAAAACTTGTCTTATACAACAAATATATAAGATCGATCTGTATCATCTATGAAAATACCCTTTGTCAAGTTTTATGTCAATCAGAGTCGGGTTCACGTACACATACATATCCAAGTGTTGAACTTGCCATGGCTTAATTAATTTTACTGGCTTCTAGCGCAAACAGTGCTCATAGTATGGGCATTAGAAGGTCTCCAAGCCGAAGCCGTGAGTAGACAAAGGTCCTTCCATCCAAGCTTAAGTGTACCCTTGTCCTCAACCAAAGTATACCCATCACAGGGGAACATCCCTAGCAGCAATGTCGCTTGGGCAGCAGCATTGCCAGCCAATGAGACCCCTCGGAAACCAGACTGCTGTAGCTTTTCCCTCCAGCTACCGAATTTTGACTCTCCAGTCCTAGACGACCCACCTACTGCGAGAACATTTCGGATCTCCCTAGAGAGAAGTTGTTGTTCCACTACATGTCTCTCTTCGCTTTCCTCGTCGTAGCTAGCTCCTAGGGAGTCAAAGAGGGCCGAATAGTAATGGACCGCTTCCACGAATCTTCCTAGGAAAGTGCCTGTTTGGCTTAAGTCTTGCTCGACGATTGTTACAACTTTTGGTGCCAATCTGCAAACATGTTCATTCATCATTTACAATGGCACAAGTATTATAATGTGTAATTCCTAGATTTACAGTAGCATCGACAATTGAAGTATTCATATATAAAGCTTGAGCATCTTCTGACCTATGTTACTCGGACTCTTAATTTCTCTCATGTACATACCCGTGTGTGTAACATGACCCATTTTAAGCAAAAAGTCCTAAGAAAAATTATTGTAAAACAATAGCAGTGCTAAACACTTGGACACACACTCATGTCCATACCCCCAACCAATTCCAAGCAACATAGTCAAACCTAACTTATGCACCGTGGTCTTCATGTATATACGGAGTACTGCCTTTATCCTGTTAATCATCTACGTACTCATATTTTCTCGAACAATCACTCTCTCATTTCTTAATATTTGCGCGTTATTGCAAATTTGCAATGTTAAGTGATATGCCAAATGAAAAGACTAATAATATCAACATCAAGTTCCCTAAAAACATCCTAATTCGTATAAGTTTTTTCTTGTAATACGACTCTATGCATGCGACTATGAAACCATACCCGTCACTCAACAACAATATCAACATCAAGTTCGCTAAGAACATAACTTTGCTATGCCAAATGAAAAGGCTATAATGTGTAGAACAACACAATTTTTATCTAAATTCATATAACAATAAGTTTCCTACACCATTAGACAACTACCCTACACACCATGCTATGATAGCAACACTCCCCTACACCAACTATAGATGAGATCAAACTTGTGAGCAAGTGGCTTCTTCGATTATTTCCTCATAAATATCTTTATGACATGATGTTATGGATCATTCACGATATACGAACCTTTTATTTTATTTAAGACTTATGAAAGACGGTCTCTTACAGGTCCATCTTAACCATAGAGATATATTATTATTTTTGGCTAGGACACCGTGACACACGTTAGAAGATCCGATAAGAATATGCATTTACTTAAATATGTACTCCGTATCATTGTACCGTGAATTTAAGATGCAAGGCCTATCGTATATTCATATATAACGGTTTTATTTGAGAATTTGCTTAGCGTAATAAGGTGATCGAAAAAGGTGCAAGTTAAGTAAATTTACCTTTGTAAAAGAGCAAGAGTGTTAGCATCAGAAGCAGTAACATCATACAAAGAATGCTGCAACCAATGAACAGCAACAGCCTCCCTTTTACTAACACCCAACTTCTCCAAATCCAACCTCCCAATCTTCTCCGCAATCCCTCTGTACTCAAACGGTAATCCCAACTTCTCTGCGAAATCCGACAATCTTTTCCCCGTTGCTTCCAACGCCTCTGCGGACGTCCCCAGCCCAGTCAGCCTCACAAAAGGCGGTCCACCGGGTCTCGACGCAAGTATATGAAACAATCCAGGCCATTGTAGTCCTTGCATTATATCTACGTCTATGATGTGGACTCTCTCTTCTCTTTGAAACGCTTCTTGTATTGCTTGGTTCGCTGTAAAATGCGAGAATTTTATAAATGGGCTAATGCCGTTGTACACTTGAAATGCCGAGACTAGTTTTGGATAATATGGGATTGTTGGAAATGCCGGGTGGATACCGAGCCGGGTTGTTAGTATCCGAGCCGACATTGCTTCGGAAAAGTAGGCTGCTATTCGTTGTGCCGAAGTTCCGAATGGGCTCGCCCATTCTGATATTTGAACAATCATTTCCAGTGCGTCGTCCGGTTTGTCATTCGAGATTGCTTCCGCGGATTGCAGGAGCAACGTTAAAAGGCGGAGCCCGTTTTCGTCTATTCTTTTTTGCCGAAGCTCTTCCTTCTCCCTCGCCTTCAACGCGGCTGTGTAAAGCGGCGGTGAAGACGGGGAATTTGGTTTATCGTCATTGGTCTTAGCACCCGTGTCGATGATTTGTGGAGTAATATTATCATTGTTATGGACGTTGATTTTTGATGAAACAGGTAACTGGGGTGGAGTTGGAGAAACGGATACGGGTATGGGTTCGGCTAAGAAACGGAGCCGGTATTCGATCACGGTTCCCAAGGTAGGGTTACAAGGATAAATTATGTCTCTAACGTTTTGGATTAAATGAGGTATGGAAATGGTGTTTGAGGTTTGGATGAGGTCTTTTATGATGTCGTCTACCCATCTGGAATCGTCCATGGAAGTATTACTCGATGGGACAATTGACGAATTACTATTACTATTAATATTATTGTTTGGAGGAATTACGGGTGGGAACAAGGGTAGCCCGGAAAACCCACAAACAAGTGGCATATCCATATCATCATTGTTATGAGCCACTTTGTTTGGTACATAGTGAGGAGGGGGTTGGCTCATTTCGGAGGCCGAACGCTTTCGGACCATTTTGTTGGTGCTATCAGGGTTCGAACCGGGGTTGGACATTGGAGAAGTGGTAGGGTAGTTGGAGTAATTATAGAGCAGAGGAAATGGAGAGGATTCGGTATTTAGAGGAGGGGGAGAAGTGAGGGAATAAAAAGGGAGGAGGAAATTAGGGTCAGGAAAAGAGGGAGAAGAAGAAGCCATAGAGAAAGAGGAGGAAGAGAAGAGAGTTGAAGAAGGAGAGGTTAAGAAGAGTGGGTAATCAGGTTTAGGTTTTGGTTTTGGTTTTGGTTTTGGTTGTCTTGTTATTGTCCTTATTTTTCTTGACTTCATTGTGTTTGGCATCCCAACATGGGTTTGTACTAAGGGCAATTCTCATTTGTGACGGAAGGTATCCGTCACTTTGAGAAGACGGGTACCACTTTTACTCACAAATGACCCATGAGAGGAGAGAGGAAAGCAAGGGAGGGGTGCCCCCACCTTTTGCTTTATTCGTTTTGTGAGTGGCATTACCCGTCACAAATACCGACCCGTCACAAGGGAGACGCTTTGTTGTACTAAAATAAGGGGGATGTTTTTACTATTTTGTGCTTATCTCTAGTAGGAATGGACTACTTTGTGCATGTATGGAGTTGTTTGTGGAGTTTTTCATTGGTACCAAACTATCAACCATAAGTTTATGGATCACTTTCAAATTTGTTATGAGTTGTTTGGTTGCTCGTTAAAAGATATAGGAACTCTAATTAAGATGAACTGTAAGGTATTTTGTAAATTGGTTGAGTTGTTTGTCTATTTTGCGGTGCAAATCAGTCTAACCAAGACCGTACCTGTGGGCCAAACCTTTTTAGTCCAACACGGTTTGCATTTTCTTTTGGGGCGGGCTAGTGCCGCATTTTCCTTGGCTTTGCCTGATCACAACACTGAAAAAATAAAAAAAAAATAAAAAACAAAGGTGGTCTAGCACGGCTGCCCGCCTGGCTCGCTACTAAGTGGGTTGGGATCGGGCTGGAAGAAGTTGGCACAGCAGCTCGCGATCTCATACCTGGGTCGTGTCTAACCTCTCATCCCACTGAACAGCCTTAATAGTTGGTAGTTTAGTTGTCACATGCATTAATTGGTACTTCATATTGATTCAAAGTCTTCCACAGTAAAGAAAGTTGCTTACTTCCTTTGATAAGCGAGAATTGGATTTCTTATCCGCAATCAAATAATTTTTTCTGAACACATTAAATATAAAACCACGTGAAATAAAAGTCCCTAAAAAGTGTATTTCTTACCCGTAACAATTGATATTTTAGACAACTTTAATTAGTGAATTGTCAATTTCCAACATCCCATCTTACACATTTTTTTTTTTTTTTTTTTTTTTTTTTAAAGTGTCCCATCTTAATGTTGAAATGGTCCTAACATAGGAAGTACTTGGAAAATTGTCAATTTAAGAAGATAAAAGATGTCCTTGGATAAAAAAGGTTAAAACTTTGTAAGTACCAAAACACAAGGAAAAGGAAATGACACAAAGGGCACATGAAAAAGGACCTACATGATACTTAAAAACAGTATTTGTTTACAAAATTACAAGTCTCGACGGAAGAAAATAGGAGTAAAGGAAGGACATAGAGAAAGGTGAAAGAAGAAGCCAAAAAGGTAGAGATGCTAATATTGATAGCAAAATGTCAAAATGGTTACGTCGCATTTTAGGGAAGAAAAACTGCATTTTCTCATTTCATAGCTCATACTCTACCACCCCCCACTTCCTTTTTCATTGTCTCCTACTTTTTTTTCTTTTTTTTTTTTTTTTTTTTGGAGAGTTTGAAATAAGACTGATTAAATATCGCTATTTTTTTTTAATATAATGAAACTATTTAATGACAAAATGTTATAATTAAAATTGTCGCTTTTTATCCTGAAAATGATTGTAACATTTTATCAAAAATAGCTACATTTTATCGTAAAATGACTATATTTGACGTGTCTTTTTTGTCTTCCTTTCATTTACTCCTCAATCTTGCAACAAAATAATAATTGCAATTTCGTGCGAGTATAATTATAGGAGTAACTAATGAGTTTAGTTTTTGTCAGCAAACGTATTGCACTTGTGCTGGAATTCGATCATTATTTTACATTCGTATATAAAGAAGGTAAACAAACAAATGCTCTAAATCGAAATTCTCTTTGTCTTGATAATGAATTTTTATTTAACGATATAATGCTATTCTTATCAATTTTGGAGTAAAATCTTTTAATTATAATCTCCCGTTATCTAAACACAAATTCTTGATTAAGAAGGATATATGCATTTTAAACATAAAACGGGTTCTATAAGATAAAAAGTGGAATGCCTTTAGATTGATAAAAAGCTTATTTCAACTAACAATATGAGTACGGGGTGATAACGAGCCGAGCACAAGTTTCGCCTTTTGCTCGGCTTGTACTCATGAAACAAAACTCGAGCTCGGGCCGATCTCAAACTTACCCGGGCTTGAAAAAATTGAGCTCGTTACCATGCCCTCAAGCTTTAACCCGAGCTCAACTCGAGTCTAGATACAATAGTTAAGTCATCATAATTGTTTGTTTCGATATTTTCAATAACAAGTTTCGGACTTCAATAGTTTAATATAAAACTATTGGGCAAATTAATGAAAACATTTATGAAGGTTATACAGAGTAGAAAGTTATAATCTTATAATTATTTTTTTACAAAAAAACGAGCAAAATATTTTTTTATCACATGTTCAAGCGCTCGCAAACTTAGCTTTTTGAGTCAATTCAACGTTAATTCAGCCTGACTCGTTAAGTTATCGAGGCAAATCCAACCTCGAGCTTTGGACGAGCCGAACTCAAGCTGCTCGTGAGCTATCTCATCTCAATTTCATCTCTGAACATGAAGTAAGATTTGACATGTTTTAATATTAAAAAGGATATAACTCTATTAAAGGAGTTAGGGAGATCAACTATTGTCTAAAATAACTCGATTACCGGCATAATATGGAAGTCGAACCATACAAACAAAGGCAACGTATACAAAAAAAAAAAAAAAGCTACCCTCGAAAACTATAAAATACTCCAAACTATAAGCCTAGTGTTTGACATTTTGCTATCAACTTTTACTTAGGCATCAAAAGGGACGACATAATTAAAATACTCCGTAATAGGGATAAAATAGATGGGATAAACACAAATACAAGTAATAAATTACTCCGTAACTAGTTAAGATTCATCATCTTGATCTATTCTCATCCACACTGTCTTACTTGTGATCTCTTACAACCTCCCTCGTATTTGTCCTTCCACTTGCTCCTTCCCTCCTACTTGCCCTTCCACAGTTTCACTTGCACTCCCACTTGCTCCTTATGAGAGATCACAAGCTTGTGATGGAATAGTGTCATCAACAGGAGATTCAATAGTTTTGAGCTTTTGTCACGTATCCTACGGCTGTTACTGTGAGAGGTGGGTTATGCATGTTGGGCAATGTTTAACGGGTAAAAGTGAAACCACCTTTTTCGGCTGCTTTTGTGGGCCACGGTGTACACCACCTGAACACGTGAGAAATATGCGCAGCCAGCGATCAGATCCGATGCGATACCAATATACGATCAATGCTATTCGGGATGAGGAAGAATCTTCATTCGCATCGCTCAGATAGTGACTAAACATTTACCCACCATCCAAAAAGACGCCCAAACCCGAAATGTCCAACTACAATGTATGTAATGCGAGTATGCGACTCATATTTCAACAAAAAAATGTGTCTCATATGACCCGGTCCGAACATAACCATACTACCCAACAAAAGCACAATCGAAGTCATATTTCAACAAAACCAATATACGGTCGTTACTATTCGGGTTCCCGAAAACCATAAACGGTTCAACCGTATCGGATCCATATAGTGATTTTTGCGATTTTTAAAAACCGTATACCCGATCCGGTTTTTAAAAATCGCAAAACTCACTATACGGTTTTCCTCACCCCTTTGTACATCTGATGTATTGTTCCCTTTTTCCCAATTTAAGGGCCAGCCCAACCTATCATAACACACTACTAATCTGCAAATCAAGCTTTCGAGAGTCTGGTCAGATTGCCGATAACTCAATAATCAAATAATATTCTCGAGAGTCAAGGCCTTCCAAGGAAGATAAAATATGCAGCCAGTGAAGGTGAAGAAATTCATTGTCACATACGACGGTCTTACATGTCAACCAATCCATTCAGATACTCAACCCGGTAACATCAAGTAGAGCTACCTAAGAACCACGGTCACTAGGATGGCTAGGTGTCTCGGTTCACTTCCATGGCACAAGGGTTCAAAGATAACTAAGAATAGATTCAACAAAAACTATACGAGTAGTTGGGTTCACTTCCATTCAATTATAGTTCGATTAAATTATACTCCGTAGTCAACAAGGCAGTGAAAAAATCGCAAGAATGAAGCATTATAATCAAATGGCAACCAGTAATATAAAATAGATAAATATATAACAAGTATCATCTTCAATGTGAGGCACCATTGATGTTTATGGTAGAAGAATGAGAATTCAAGTTGACATATATTGAGAAAACATTGTACCTCTTCACATGTTCAAGCTATCGGAGAGACAGACATGAAGGTAAATACAGAAGCCAATTATCCATCACCACGAAATGAGCAAGCCACGTAATGCTGCAAGATCGAGTAAGACGTTAACTCAAACTCTCGTTTACGATTCATCAACAAATAAATGTGTAATCAAACATGAAACGCAAGGGAACGTGCCAAAGGACAAGTATCCAAGTCAGCTGACTGCAGCTTAGTTCCTCGGTTCATCTTTACCAACTCAGCCTCAATTTGTTTTGCCAAATGCGATGGCTTGTCATGTAAACTTTCAAAGATCTGAATTACGTACGGAGTATTAAGTTTCATCCCCCTACCATACCTATCACCATAAAGCAAATCGGATCAAGAGTATACAGATATCCCCTAGATATTTTACACAGTTGAGTTTAAAACTTTCAAGCTTCCTGAAGCTAAAGTTCGAATCCAATATTTTCTCATCTATACGGAAATATCTAGGGGACAATTGTGACCTTGCCATGTGAGTATGAACAAGACTTACAAGAGCATATTTTTTAGTCTATCACCATAAAACATGACTGTTAGTTTATCTTAAACTTGTTTATCCTAAGATAGAAAAAAAGTCTGACTATTTAAGATATAGAAGACCAACGTTCAAGTTTTCAAGTTTTGATGTACTGCAGCAGTGCAGCACATTTACAACTATTACCTATACTGTTACCTCAAGATACTTGTTACATGTATGCATGACGGACAGTATCTATCACAAGCTTGTAACAGGTCAAATAAAACCCACATGGCTATAAAGACAAATCATTTGTGACTCCCTAAGGACTCTGATTTTTGTCTTATCTACCCATGTGGGTGATATTTGACCGTCACAAACTTGTGACCGGTATCACAAGGGAGACTTACCGTTACTTACCCAACCTTGTGAACTTGCTGCTAATATTTTCTCATCTACATTATCCTGTGACACACCAATATGAGAAACTTAGAACAGCATTGCACACTAGCATATAGAAACCGTAGTCGAAAACAATGAAATACATAACATAGAATGCCAACTGTAATTGCAAACGCAAAAGCGAGAATCATTTATCAAGCATTCATTTTTGTTTTTCAATCCTCTGACGTGCCTATAACGTTCATATGAGAATCCTAAGAAAACACAGCACAAACGAAACAAAACACCAAAGCACGTACAAAGTAAAAGATAGGGATGAACTGATGTGTTGTCCATTTACCCTCGATCTTATTGGAGAACACGTTTTACCCCTACAATAACAAAAACCTTCGACATGAACCTTCGACATGCTCTGAGTCCCAAATTTTGGTCAATCATTTTTATATTTACATTAATAAAGAATTGAAAAACAAATTTCCACTATGAAGTTTACACTTGCTAAGGCCAACTTCAAATAGACAGCTTGCTCTCGATTTCTCTCCCCAAGAGCCATAGTTGTACATATGGGTCGCGACAACTGATACCACGACCTTGGCCAAAATCGAGATGTAGTACTATGCCAATATCACATGAAGAGTTACTCTCCATTTTATTCTTTTTAGAGCATATGCAGAGCATAAGAAAATACCCTACTCTAAGCAACAAACAATTTTTTTTGCTCTCCTAGTCTCCAACAATAGAAACCATATTGGAGAGTAGTTGAAGAGCACCTTAGAAAACACCTTGTAGAGATCCTATTGTACATACTCTGATCCCATCTCAAACATACATTAATCATTTGAATCTAGCCCTCTCTCATTCCCTCATGAAAATACCTGCATAAGTTATCTAAGGAAAATACACCCAAAGCCCTTCGACAAGAGATTAATTCCTTGAAAAGCACAAAATGCCTGGTAAGATTCAGACACATGTTATCTACTTAGGCACATTGAATTGCAAGAGCAACACTACTACTCCAATGCCTCGAAGACTCTCAAATATGGCGAAGGGATTGAACAGCATAAAGACGGTATTCCAATACTCAGTGTGAAATTTTTGTTGAAATTTACGCCAATGACAACTACTTCACATTTAAAGGATTGTGTATAGTTTAGGGATCCATTTTGCATCATTTCATCATATTCCAAAGCCAATGTATAGATCAAATTAGATATCATGAATGAGACCTTCTATACAGAGGGGCCTGGTATATATAGATAGCAATGGAGTATATGAGAACAGGAGAACAGTTTGACCAAACGTGTCACTTTCTGTCATTTAGTGTGCTATTACAGCATTCGATGGGGTAACTAGGAGGGTTCCTCCCACACCCTCCTTCAAAAGAAAAAAAAACATCTATTATCGCACGGCAAGGTAAGATGGACCTAGCACAACAAGAGCCTGCAAACCTAGCTGAAGGGAGAGTTAAGAAGTGGTACATTCAGAGAAACAAACTAGAGAGTTGTAAAGTCAGTCGTATACTCGTATGGCAATTATTCATTCAGAACAGCAGCTGCTGAGCCACTGTATCAGTAAAGTCAAGATATTGAAAAAATAATTGTAGTGAGCACTGGAAGGGCATAGGCTACTGAGGAACTATCCGGTAAAACTTAAGGAATGAGATTTTCCAAGATTCAGAGACCACAGTCGGATTCGTCACAAAATCCATCAGCAAGGACTGGTACCTTTTTAAGAAGCCAAGTCTGAAGTGCTGACAATTTAAACTTAAAGTCTGAATTGTCGACATCAGATGGCAAGGTAATCCCAAACACAATCACCATCTTTTGCAAAACAAACAAGCATTACAATTTAGTATACATGACAGTTCAGATGATCACCCTGAAATTACAAATATTATTAGTGCAATTCAAAACTAAGCACTTGAGGAACCTGATCATACTGAATAAATGATTTTTTTTTTTTTCCGCAGTGTCTATCTAGTATTGTAAATAAATATGAGTAACGGTTATGTATGAGTAGGAGAGCCAAGAAATCAAATGAGCAAACAAAGAGATACTTATTTTTTCTTGATCTATACCTAGAAGTACTTTCTGCATACCTGTTAAAAGCAGCCCATTCATGACTTTGTCACATCAAGACTCAACCTCCAATCTGTTCACATCCATCATTTACCTGCAATGTTCAAAGACCTCGAATTAAAAGTGTCAAAAGATAATCCACAATATTTGTTTTCTTACATGATCAACTATGGACTTAGAGTCCACATTTTTAACAAATCTTGTGAAATGACAACACCCACAGGCCACAACAATGCCGGATTCTTTTATACCGTTCCATGAAGATAGCAAGGGTATTGAAAGAAACGTGACTGGTGTTAGAGTGTTTGGTTTTGACTCATAGTCATGCAGTGACTCAGAAAGTACTACTGATTGGCATCAGAATGATTCTCATGATAACAAAACTGATCTATCCAAATCAAGGAGCGGAATGAACACATGATGAGTCATAATAACAAAAGGTGGGTTGGGACTTCGTAGTTTTAGACGACCTTCAAACTACATATGAAGTCTAGTGGAATTATGACTTATCATGAGGTCATTCAAGAAACTGTTACTCTGTTAGTACAGTGGGAACCCATCAAACTACAAAACACAAGATAACCTCCATTTGAGATGGCGTTTTCCTAACAAAACCGCCATGAGAGATGACGTGTCCGAGCTTCGTAAATTACGATTTCTACATGGACCCTATTTGAGAGCATTAATGTAGGAAGAAAATCGATAAATTGGGCGTATTCGATCATATATATCATATCTCCTCATTTTCTTAGGAATTGCCCCGTTTTTCGGAATTCCCCTCACAATTGGACACTCACAATTTCCCTCACATAATAGGACAATTCCTAAGAATAGAGGGAGTGGAAACCAGGGGAAAGAAATGATCAATGCAACATACTATAATAGAACTCAGCAAAAGGCATAGTGAGAAAAGAAAACTCAATACATCAAGCAACAAAATTTGTGCAAGATATGAATATAAATTACAAATTACGTTGAGTTGAGTTGAAACAAATAGCATATGAAGCAATCACATGCAAGAAAATACTCACCTAATTCCAAAAATGGTCAGAAGCTAACTTCAGTTTCCGACAAAGCAGCCACTCAAGCATGTCTCAAGGAAAGAAACTGATATACGAACCCCCAGGTATTCCCCACCTTACTTTGCGCTTGGACCATTACTTTAAGTGAGCAGCCACACAATTTCAGATGGAGGCAATGCAATAACAAGTATAACATAACAATATACATAAAAAAAAAAAGTCTAAAGCTTTATCCTTTTAATCTCATAACAAGTCCAACCCTTTTGATTTGATAAAATGTACTCTGAACCAAATTGAACATCATGAGATTACTCAGCACAGAAAATGACTAATCTACAGAGAGAATTTCTAATGGCAAAAAGACTTGATGATCAAATCCCTGCAAATTACAAACTACATACTTGCTGCCAGGAAACAGTTTAAAGACAATCCCGGTTGTTCTACATACATCAAGACTAACTACCTGCATACAGAAACAGCAAAAGAAGACACAATGAGAACATTTGGATACGAAAGAAGGCTTCTTACAGCTAAGATGGCTTAGCTTTCCCATCCCCATCAACATTTAATATGGGCAAAGTACTAAAAAACTCATCAAGACCTTCAAAAAACTCTATGTTTTCAACCCCAACTTCTCCCCCATTTACAGCACTAGCTGTAGGAGCTTGCTCATCACCCTCATTATTGAACTCCACATTCAAATCTAATCTCCCCATATTTTTCGTCCTTCTTCTAGCTTGATTCCTCGTAAGGGTAGCTGTCGCTACCCTCCTTCTTGCATCCTCCTTAGTAGCGCCAGCAGCCAAACTAAAAACAACAACATTTTGTGTATTAGACCCACCTTCCAAATGATTGCCACCAGCAGAAACTCCACGTTCAACGGCTGAATTGTGATTTGCCTGCTTTTGGACATTTACAACTCCATGCCTATGTTTCGGTGGCCTACCGGTCCTAACCTTTCTTTTCCTTTTCTTCTTTTTCTTCTTTTCAGGAGCATTATGTCTCTGTCTCCGCCAATCATCATCAGACGAGTCAGAATCACTAGGATCCGAATTAAAATCATCTAAATCATCATCAAAATAAACCCTGGGCTGTGAAGCCAGCGGCCTGACCGTCTTCTTAGGCCCAACAGCTGCCCCACCACTACTTTCAAACCATTGAAATTTCTCACTCCCATTTTCCACAGGGCAAGCAAACATGGGTGAGAATGGCACCCAATTTGTCCCCACATTCGACTTCCCCATTTTATTTTGCTTCTTCCAGGCTACAGACGAAAACCCTAATGGGAAAAAACCCCAACAACAAAATGAACTCTCCTTAGAGTCCTTACCTTTCTCACCATCACCACCACCGCCATCACTAATAGGAGGGGGATTCGGAATCTGTACAGCATGAAACCCCCTCCCACAATTCTGACACCTAAGAGTACACTCCTTATACACTATCTGATACTCGAATATGTAAAGACAGTAAGGGCAAGACGTCCAAAAGCTCTCAACCTCCTTTTCCCCTTCCTTATTACCCTCATTAGCAGCAACATCACCGTTGTCAACATTAGCATTCGCATTAACAGCACCATTATTCTCATGCACAACACCAGCATTATTATTATTACCAACACTACCATTAATAACAACATTATCAATACCAACATTTCCATCAACCAATGTAGTTCTCACCTCCACCGGCTGCGCTTGATGCTGTACCGGCACCACAACAGGCGGCTGCTGACCCTGTACTAAACCCGGTATAGGCATCATCTGCGTCTGCATAATTGGTGTCGTAATTACAGGTACAGCCGGATTTGCTGCTGTCCCCTGTAACCCTGACATCCCTAATCCACTACCAGCAATCGCATTTACCACCCCCTTATTCCTATCCCCACCTTTCGTTGGTGTTGGGTCCCGCATCTGCCACTGTGGCGGCAACTGCATTGGCTGTTGTTGCGGCCGCAGTGGCAATTGCTGTTGCATTTGCATGAACTCTATCTGCTGCAACTGATTACTACTACCACCACTACTAAAATTATTATTCTGGGAGAAATGATCTTCTTGTTGTTGCCACATTGACCCCGCCGCCTGTGGCAGTTGCTGCTGTTGCTGCAACTGCTGCTGAGGCGGCGGTTGAAAAAACTGAAAAGTATTAATCTGCTGCTGCTGCACAGCAGCAGCCACAGTCTGCGACTGCGGTTGCTGCTGCTGCGCCTGCTGTTGCTGTTGCGGAATCTGCTGCTGCTGTTCCTCAACAATCCGCTGTAAATAAACAGCGAGTTCGTTATCAAACAACCATTTCTTATTCGGATCGGATAAAATAGACCAAGCATCCATAACCAACTGCAAAGCATAATCCGCAAACGGAACCCGATTCCTATCCGGGTTAAGCAAAGTAACCAACTTCCGATAATGATTAGCAATCAATTCCGGGTCGCGGACTAACCGAGGAAGTTGAAGCACCGTATACCAATCCGGATGTTGCGAAGAGTTGACCCGTTTCTCACCGGCTAACACGGTTTCAATAACAGCAAGTATTTGGTCGGGAACTTGGTTATTCGGGTCGGATTCACGTGCTCGGATCGCGAATGTCTTTGACCCGAGAAAATCACGTGCTGTTAATAACTTTACGGCTATCCCTAACCACCGTTCCGCTTCCGCTCTAGGGGTATTTGGGTCCATTTTGGGGCAATTTATTCTCTCTCTAAGGTTGGTTTTTATTAGTATTTTATTTAGGAGTTGACACTAGTGTGGAGTGTTGTGTTTTGAGGGGTAGAGGATTTTAGGGGAGATTTTTGAGAATCCAAAGGGATTTCACTATTTTAGTTGAGAGATGGGTGGGTGGATGAGGGTAAAATGGTCATTTTACCACTATTCTACTAGTGAGTTATTAAGAGGGAGGGGATATAGTTGAGTACTTGAGTGGTTTGAGGTTTGAAGTTTGAATCACCATTGTTAATAGGACTAATATAATGCATGATTGGAGTAATTAATTTGAGATATAGAAGGTAGAAAAGCTTGAAAGGTATATATCTTTACATTTTTGTATTAAAGGGATGTTTTAGGGTATTTATTGCGATAAATGTTTAATAGTGTATAGTAAGAAATCAGATCAAGATATTCTTCTAACGGTTGGAAAATGATAATGTCATTGGAATTAAAAATGGTTCTGTCCATAAATATTACGCGTTTTATACAGTGTATGATATGATATGATATCGTCTATGATTTAGTCCATTGGTTCGATGAATAGTTTGAACGTTTTTTTTTTAATACTGGATAAGAGATTAGAGACAACTATAGGGGGAGACCGGGAGTATGAGGCGAGCAGGAAAATAGACTATAATTAATTTTTTTGGGAATAAATGTTTTGACAATTTATAGTAAGAAATCAACTAGATATTTTGAACGGTTATATATGATATTCAAATGACGATGTTATGGAATTGAAAATGACTTTGTTAACTAATATTACGCTTTCGATAAAGTGTATAATAGCATACGATACACTCTGGTCAATTGGTTTTGACGGTTAGTTTAAACGTTATTTTTTCTATCACTGAATAAAACGATAGGAGACAAATTACGTATATGGAAAGTAGGAGGCAGGCCATGAAACGGACTATAATTGATGTTTTTTGTTTTTAGGATGGAAATTTTTTGTCTTACCATCTTTTATTATCCTTTGAAAAATTCAACAAAATATGTTATACAAACATTAAATCGCGATGTATTAGGTATACAGTAAATGTAAGTTAATTTAAAGAAAAAAGGGTCCAAATTTGTGCAATGATGTCGTAGCCACAAGGCGAAATGTCGTGAAGCGGTTAAGGGTTGATAAAGAAGGTTGCCTTTTTTTCTACAGAAACATGGGGACTTGTCTCCATGTTGTACGGGATTGGGGGGGGGGGGGTGTCAGTGGATGGGTTTTGGAAAAAGGTTAGGGTTGGAGATGCTGATGAAGAAAGGGGTTTTGAAGGAGTGGGTGAAAGAAGTGAGGATGAAGATGAACGAGAAGGATTGCACAGTTTTATGACGATATGATGGACAATATAGGAACGGAGAAACAGAGTTATTTTTTAGGGTGAAAGGTGGGACACGGAGATAGTGGTGAGACTTGTGCAGGACCTATGTTGTGAGATTAGGGAGATGGTGGTGGATTAAAGAAAGAACCACAAAGAAGGAGCTTGATGCTGATTGGATGAAGACGGGTGTTGGGGAGAGAAAAATCAGCTGCGGGGCATGGATTATTGAGGGGATGAGGATAGGGCTTGGAGCAATGTCGAGGGATGAGTTAGGAAGAGTGGAGTAGGGGTAGCGGTTAAAAAAAAGGTAGAGGGAACCAAAAATGATGAAAACCGAAGTGATGCTAATGAGCATAGATGTGGCAAGACATGCTAGCTGTTTAAAATCATTATTTTGAGCGATTATACAAATGTTATTGATGGCTTAAAGCAATAAAAGTAAAGGAGAAGCGACGTCTTTTTAATTTATGGATACACTTCAGATTTGTCGGTAGGAGACAAAATAAAGTTGTTCATGAGTCCGCTCATGCTAGCCTGTGGTCTTATGATAGGCGCCACTGGTCCCGTGTTCTTCCATAAAACATTGTTGGCGTTATTGCCTTCGGTTTGGTAAAGAATTAAGCCCTCTGGGGTTTTACTCAAAAGAAGCCCAAAAATCATATGTTAAATCACGAGAAAAGATGCAATTAGAGCTTTGTGAATTGTCATATGATCTCAACATTCTATAGTAGGTCTAGATGACTTAATTATTTAAAAAAACATCAGATTTTAATATTTTTGCCTTATATTTTCATCTCTTTCAAAATTATGGTTATTCATATATAGATATTTAGATCATGTTAGATTACGATATTAGTTTGGTTGTACTAGGAGAAGATGAATCCACTTTATATAAGCTAAAAAAGGTTTCATCACTCGAAATAAATTTTAATTGTAACATTTTACAAAACATTAGCCAACGGTGAATGTTTTTTTTTTTACTAAAAATGATTAAACACGCTCTCGAGTCGAACATTGGCCAAGTTTATGTTAACTTTTTGGCCACGTGTAGGTAGGTTTAAAAAGTTGTTAACAAGTCGAGACTTTGCTAATGTCTAAAAATGAATAATCACACTTAATTTTTAGTGATGATGGAGTCAAGTTCAATACACAAAAGAGACTTTGACTGCTCAATTTTATACCTACAAAGTCAAATGAACCTATCTAAACTATTAAATCACGAGTGATGTCCGATGGTAGCATCGTCAGCAAAATATCACAAAATTTCATTTGTGTCGTACAAAATCCGTCACTTTAAAGACACGTGAGACAAATGGACAATTGGGGAGGGCAAGTGAAAAAGGACGGTGAGATATCTCTTTAAAAAGACCGTCTAAGACTTTTTGAGAAAAGAAAATATTACCTATGTAACTCTCTTTACACCCCCAAAAAATAGTCAAGTGAACCTAACATAAGAATATACTCCGTAAGATTGAAGAAAAGAAGCAGACAGACTCAGAATGCTTGTTCAAAAAACTGGTAAAAGTCAAACCCAGTTGAAAATTGAAATACATTTCTGGTAATTCATTGGTTGATCACCCAATTTTGCCAGTATAATCAAAACAATTGAGAAATGGGAGAAGAAGGGGTTAAAGCAGAAGCAATGCAAATACTGTCTGATTTCCAACTTCTTCCTAAATTGGTTGTTTTTGATCTTGATTACACTCTCTGGCCTTTCTATTGGTACTCTTTTTCCCCCTTTTACTCTTGCAAATATTTCATTTTTGTTTAGATTTTACCTTATTTTTCATATTTCTCACTGACCCATTTGATTGTTTCTGTTTAATTCATTTTTTTTGATGTTGTAATGATTGATCTTGGGGGTTGAATAATGTGATAATTATTATGGTTCAATTTTTTCTGTGTCAAATGAGCGACAAGGGCATTACAGAATAAGGGGGAGGGGATTCGAACCTGGGTTATCAAGGATACGTCGCTAGACTAAGATATCTTCGGTATTTCTAGACGATTGTATGGGGAATTTTTATCGTTTTACTTTGTGTAGCAAATCAAGGTAATAACTGCATTTCTTTGTCGTAATGTATTTAGTTTAAGGAAAGACAGAAAATCGAAAATTGGCATGTATGTGAATGTGTCGAAGAATCTTTGTAATAAAGGATTATGGTGAATTCATATGTAAGCTGTAAGCATCAATGATAGAGGAGTGCACACCGTTTTAATATGCCCTGAATTACGAGATTTGAGAGATTAGTTGTATAGGAAGAGGATCTGTTTTGGAGTTACTCACTCCATGATAGAATTAGATATTGGCTGTGGCATCACAAATCGACCAAGTAATGTTTGATGGTTCCCCCGATTGTGTTGTAAGACGATAATAGTTGTATTATAGCACAACGACCTATATCAGGGCGCTATTACTGTACTACAGTAACTCTTTTCTACAAAGTTAGAGACTTGAATCTATGAGAAGCAAAGGTGTTTTGAGTGGATGCAGCGACGTCTTCTTAGTTGTGCCTGTCCTGTATGAATATAACACACATATTTGTGCCTCATTACAGGTTTAGTAGAGTAATACTATTTTGACGTCTCTGGCCAACTTGATAATTACTAGCGGTGTTTGATGGATGTGATGAAGTTACTTAATTGATAGCTTTAGGATCAAGTGTAGTATGAGTATCCTATATTTTGTAGTTGCACAATCATTCGTTGAATGAAGCTCTGGTAAGCATGAATTGTTTGTGTGTAACCTGAGTGATTGATCTTCTTTTCTAATTTTAGTCCAGCTGCTGCATAAAAAGAGTACTTTTGTTAAAAATTTGTTATTGTATTTCATCTCAGCCGCAAATTGCTGAACAAGAAGCGTCTTTGTTGGTTTTGATTTACTTCTTAAACTGGCTTTTATTTAGTGAATGTCGCTCCAAAAGAGAGATGCCGTCATTATATCCTCATGCAATCGGAATATTAGACGCTTTGAAGGACAAGGGTATTGATGTTGCTATTGCTTCTAGATCACCAACTTCTGACATAGCCAAGACATTTCTGGACAAGTTAGGCATCCAGTCAATGTTTGTTGCTCAGGTGAGACTAACTACAAGTTAAAACCCCTTTTTTCACTGTCATCTCTAATTCTGTCGTGGCATTGTTGAATCAATCTAATAAACACCGTTAGATAAGCAGCGAAGTGCTGTAAGCCTGTACGGAAAATTGTTACAGTTGCTTGGGAACATCAGTTGGATAACCAACATGTTATTCTGTATGGGTAATAATTCACTTCAAGACATGATAATGAAGCTTAAAAGGCAGTCGATAATGTTCTTTTGGGTGTAGTGATACTGTGAGAGTTACACTTCGACTCCTCTATTTTGAGATCCCTCCCTTTGTCCGGTCAACACATAAGGAGAAGGGGATGGAATTCATATCTAACATATACCAATTTGAGACTTCTCCTAGTGTAGGGAGAAAGAAATGGTTGCATGACAAAAGTAAAGGCTCGTGCACAGATTTACCTTCAATAATCCCAGGGACTTTCACTTCAATATGTGACGGAAGAGTATTGTATATGAAACATATGTTAAATAACCTCAACAAATTTATGTTATAAAGATTTGTCCCCGTACTTGTGTATTATTTTAGCAGAGTTCCCTGTCTTAAAATTTATGTCACGATGAGTCCCGACACTTGGACTGCATGTCAGTAAGATAGATATTGACAGGTATCAACCTCTAGATATAATTATCACGACTTAATGACTCTACCAGAGTACCAGCTAAACATTTCCATATTGCTGCCAGTGACTCATTTAGGTGTGTGTTTTGTGTTCCATTTAACTTTCTTAGGAAATTTATTCCAGTTGGACACACAAGACGGAACACTTTGAGAGAATTCATAGGAAGACAGGGATACCTTATACAGAAATGCTTTTCTTTGATGATGAGGATAGGAACATTGAAGCGGTAAAGTTCTTGCATTATCATATTCTTGCTGAAAGATTTTGTTCTCGCCGCTTTACTCAGTGACGTTGTGCATAATACTTTTTGATATTTTTTGGCTGATTGAAGGTAGAAAAAATGGGGGTAACAAGCATCCTCGTGGAGGACGGGGTTAATAAGCAAGCATTTCGACAAGGTCTAACCGAGTTTTCTCAAAAGTCAAGCACATCTACCAAAGCAGGGTCATCAGGGAAGAGCAAGTAGCACGAAGCAATTTATTGAGTACAGGACTAATTTTACGCTCTGATTTAAATTGGATTGAAATGGATTTGGCCTGTGATCATGCGCCAACTTTCGGGATTGGCCAAGTTTAATCTGTACCTGATTTTGCCGTATTCTCTTGGCTAATTGGCTGTACTGAAGGAATCCATTATTAATCTTTTGGCTGTACCAAATGAATGTAATCACTATTGAATTTTGCGGGATGAAAATGTTGATATACTATTGAGTATTGATATATCGAGTGTGATTTTAAGGATTTAAAGGACCTGTTCCCTTACATAGTAGTTATATTGAAACTCGTCATAGGTGGATCCTGGATACAAGTCCTTAACGTTTGTTTATAGATGGGTGTAAAAAATATCCAGAAATCGTAATGTATCAATGTCCAAAAGCTTCATATTTTAATTCACGTAATCTTTGTTTAAGAGATGAATCTATTAGAAATCGTGTCTATGACCGACAGTGATACCACAATATTGATGCTTACAATGGTTAAACCTGTCGTCATCAAATGATCCTAGTAACTTCCTTTACACCTAATACAAAAAGATACATCCACTTCGACAGGTAGTAACACGGCTGGAAAACTAACCTATGATAAGTAACTTGCCATCCATGACCAAAAACGTGACCATGCCAGGTGAACATTATCGTCATTTACATCATTCATGAAAAGATATGCGCTTCCTGTGTAAATGTGTACCTCAGATGCAACGCTAGACGCCTTCAGTTTTTCCTCCAGATCTTTCTGCAAATGTCACCCATCAAATTCGGGTTAATTTGAGTTACTAGTCATTTTTCGGGTTGCTGGTAGGGTAGAAGTCGCTGCTTGAGTCAGGTTATTTGAATAGGACATGACTAAAAAGCACAAGTCGCGACAAATGCTCCAGCTCTTCTAAAGACGCAGCCTCGTGTTTTCCTAATGTGTACAGCTAAAATAAATTACTCCATAGGAAACCAAGTGAGTGATACTTAATCTTACAGCACAAAGAGATGGGAGATTTGGTGTTTTACTGCTAAAAGGCCTACAAAACACACATCATGAGTTACCCTCCACTGAACTCGGTTATTATCTGGTTATCATAAATTGTTTGTCCAGTGAAGCCAAAGACATGGTATTATTTGGTTATTGACTACGATGAATACAGAAAATTACTCACTAAAGTGGGAGCATTTCTTTTTATCGTAAAGTAGCGGTCATTTGATGCAACTTTCATTATGGATCTTTTGGGACACGGTCTCTATGTATTGTTAGTTTGTTACGCACATCTGAGTCCTCCTAAACCGTTATTTGCAAAATTCCTCGAGACATTAGAGTAATGTTATTGTATTTTCCCTTTTTTTTCCAATAGGAGAGTAAGCATGGGAGGTTAAGACCAAAATTATACCTTCATAAATGAAAAGCCAGCAGAGCCACTGCCTTCACCAAAATGAACTTGAACTGGAGCTTTAGCCTGTGCAGAAGTAGTAAACTGAGGTGAGGGTATTCCGTAGAAGCTAACAACAGCATCAACTCCAGGAACAAGGACAGCACTAGCAATAGCAAGTGCTCCTCCCAAACCATGGCCAGTTACTCCAACCTAAATATGAACAAAGAGATACATCAACTAACCAGACTTTTGGAGCTTTTGAGGCAATAGGTATTGTTGTCGTCGTGGTAGTAATAGTAGAATAATTGACTGATGACTCATATCATTTTACACTAAGAACAACAACGAAAAGGGAACGGTAATGTTCTACAAAAACAAAACCTTATGCGAACCATTTGTCTTGAGCCAATTGACCGAAGCCTCAATATCCTTAAGAGCACCTTGCCAGTCTAGACCCATTACAAACTGATGAGCTTCCGCCATATCCACCTTTCCACGGTTTAAGCTACATGACAAAACATGAGTATCAGAAATACATGTCCAATCGGCAATCACCATCACATATTCAACTATTCAGAGTAGGGGATTCAGATAAGAAAACTGTAAAATTCATACTCTGGAATAAGCACCTTGAACCCGGGTTCAAGCTGAGAGATCTTTACAGCATAGTTTTTCAGTTGATAATCTACACACCACCGTTCTTGAAGCAGAACAATCCCAGGTGCATTATCTTTTCCAACAACATATGCATCAAATTTCTGATAGTCCATACAATTAAACAACCATGATTCAATCATTCAGCCAGAATCTCATGTTTATACTTACATTAAACAACAGCTCAAAATCAAGCGGGTGCTTACTAACAAATCAAACACAAATTCTGCTACTAATTATAAGAAAATTAGCAAAAAAAATATAATCGCAACTACTGCTGGTGATTCAAAATAATCCAAATAAGAACTCATGTAACAAACTATCTTTCATTCTTAAAGAAACTAGGAAAGTTACTAGCCTACCAAGTCTTAACAACAAACAATACCTTAGGTATTTCTAGAGCGAAGGAATTTTCTTTCCAAATCTTTCCTATGTTGTCCGAAATTTGATTAAACTTAGACGGAGTAAAAAAAAATCTGAGTTCCTCTTTATCCCAATTTGCGAACACACAGTAAAATTTGCATCCGTTAGTATCCCTCCAAATCCATTTATCCAAACAAAGAGTTAATCTAGAAAGAGTTAGGAATTTACTAATACTAAAACAAGTGTTTCAAGAGAACTTAAACATTCGAGTAGTTACAAAACAATGATCGAGAGCTACGACTCTAGAGCACAAATTTCTTTACAAACAATTTATATACAAGGCATTAAGGCTAAGTAATCATAAACCTTATAACATTACTATAGTCTATAACTAGTGAAGAGATGACAAGAATCAAGGGATCTCCCACATTGAACCCGGCTTGTCCAACCCTCAAAATAAGTGGGTACAGACATAATTACGAAAGTCCAGCCTGCTCATCCGCTTGTCTGTGGGCCAAAAACTCTGCTCCCTAATCCATATGTCCCAATCATTTGTTTCTTGATTAAATTATCTCTCACAAAGAAAGTAAAAAGTAAACAAATGGTTGAGACAAAGGGAGTGAAGTATATATAAGCCCGTATTTGATCACCTCTATGGCTCTATGTATTCAACCCCATTAAAGTTCAGCTAACTTGGAATTCCAGCACATTAGTATAAGACTATAAGGCCATTGTATGTCGTACAACAGAGTTATAATGAGACCAATTGAAAAGGCAGAAACATACAATAATATCGTCACGATGAATCTGAATTTTCTCGAAATGAAAGTCAATAATTGGTTGAACTTGAAGTCGATCATTAAAAGACGACATATAAGGCTGCGACATTTGAAATGCACGTTGGCGCCATCGATATTTACTTCGGAACAAATGCCAAGAGTAGACACGTTTAGGATAATCATTATAAAATCGACTACGACTCGATTTTCAATTCTTTTCATGATGTCTCCTATATTTATCGCGAATAAGTGGATATATGCATTTTTTGTAGATTTCACGCAGTAATGATAATCTAAGAGTTCTACGAGCTTTGCGGTGAGCTTCAAAGCGAGCATCGCTTGAGCCTGAAGAGGATGAAGAGGAAGAAGAAGATGATGGAGTTGAAGGGGATTGCATCTTTTCAAGGCGTGACGGTAAAATCTGTAAAAGATGGTATAAATATTTCTTATTCACAGATATTTCACCTTAAATTTTTCTTGGCGCCATTTTTTTCTATATTAGCGCCTATTTTTTCCCGCGCAAAACGTAAATATCTTTCTCAATGGTTCAGGAGTATTTTAGGACTTTAGGTAAACAAGACCCTATTTCGCAAACGGTAAAACAAATTTATAATAGCGAATACAGTCAGCCGATTTCAGTAACAAGTTTGATTATCAAATTAAATTAGTAGAATTAAGAAAGATCGAGGGAGTCTCCTTAGAAACAATGTATTTAATTGACACAATTAATCTGAAAAAACAAATTTAATTGGGAAATTCGAAAAGAAAAGTAGAAACATACAGTATTGTCACGGCGAATCTGGATTTTCTGGAAATAAGAATCAATCAATGGTTGAACTTGACGCGGATTACTGAGGGACGACGAATACGGTTGAGACATTTGAAATGCATTTTCGCGCCATTGAAATCTACGTCGGAACAAATGTGGAGAATAGACTCGATTAGGATATTCAACGTAAAATCGATTGCGACTCGCTTTTCGATTATTTTCCTGATATTCCCGATAATTTTGGCATTGTCGTCGTCGAATAAATTGGCGTATACGATTTTCGATCATACGCCCAATCGCACGTATTTCGGCATCGTCACTTGAGCTTGAAGAGGAAGAAGAAGAGAAAGATGAAATTGATAGCATTGTTGAAGGAGTAGGGAGTGTGAAATCTGTAAAAGCCTAAAAAGTACTCCGTAGTGTTTAAAACTTTCTTATTCACAAGTGGGTAGAAAAATAATTGGATTTTCACTTATTTTGCACAACCACTACAATAAATGCTTGATTAGGTTTACTTTTATTGCTGTAGGTTGTGAAAGGGTTTGCTAAAGATCGACCCTCTTTTACTCATCTCGCTCCTAAATATTACCTTTTTGTCCTTGTTAATTTTTTTTTGTTATTTATTATTTGAAATTTACTTTTCGTATTTTTATTTAAACCGCTTCAAAACCGCTTCAAAACCGTTTAAAAAACCGTGTTTACGCTCGAAATTCAAAATTTCAAATTTTCAATTTGAACAAACAGTGCCCTAACCTCACAAAACCTCAGAACAGTACATCGTTCATCCTCCTGAATTTCGAAATTTGAAATCCGAACATCGAAACCGAAACATCATAAAATACGAACAATCGAAGAACGCAGCT
>VHZZ01017479.1:4319-17211 GCA_009801015.1 Silene noctiflora
TTCATATACTCCTATATCTTTACCATCCAGAGAGATTATTTCTTTTTCCCTCTCCTACTCCAATGTTCCTATTTCCATTGCGGGAACCATCCTTCCCGCTAATCTACTTTGTTTTCCCCTTGAGGAATTTGATGTAATACTAGGTATGGATTGGTTGTCTAAGTACTATGCTATATTTGTGTGTAGAGATCAAAATATTTGTCTTAAGAGTCCTTTAGGAGTCCTTCTAACCTATAAGGGAACCCGATCCCAAATGGGTGTGAAGTTGATTTCCGCTTTGAAGTGTGTAAGTATGGTAAAGAAAGGTTGCCAAGCCTACTTGTGTGTGGTGACCTCTACTCCTACTACGTTGCCTGAACTTGAAGAAGTGCCCATTGTTTGTGAGTTTCCCGATGTCTTTCTCGACGAGTTTCCCGGAATCCCTCCCGAGCGTGATGTGGAATTCTCTATCGACCTTGTACCCGGAACCGGATCTATTTCCAAAGCCCCCCTATCGTATGGCGCCGACCCAGTTGAAGGAGTTGAGATTGCAACTTGATGACATGATTGAGAAAGGATTCATTTGACCTAGTGCCTCACCTTGGGGTGCTCCCGTGTTCTTTGTGAAGAAGAAAGATAGATCCATGAGACCTTGTATTGATTACCCCAAGCTTAACCGTGTGACCATTAAGAACAAGTATCCTATACCAAGAATTAAAGATTTTTTTGATCAGCTCAAAGGTGCTTCCACTTTCTCCAAGATTGATTTGAGATCCGGTTATCATCAAATCCCCGTTCGTGAGTCCGATATACTTAAGACCGCCTTTAGCACGAGATATGGACATTTTGAATTTTAGGTGATGCCCTATGGTTTGACCAATGCTCCCGCTATCTTCATGGACCAAATGAACCGAACCTTTAGTGAGTACTTGGATAAGTGTGTTGTGGTCTTCATTGATGATANTTGACCAATGCTCCCGCTATCTTCATGGACCAAATGAACCGAACCTTTAGTGAGTACTTGGATAAGTGTGTTGTGGTCTTCATTGATGATATTCTCGTGTTTTCCAAGACCGAAGAAGAGCATGCCGATTATCTTTGTACCATGTTAGGAGTTCTTCGCCGTCAAAGTGGTTTGCCAAGTTCTCCAAGTGTGAATTTTAGTTGTCCGAAGTTTCTTTCCTTGGCCATGTGATATCTAAGGATGGTGTCATGGTGGATCCCTCAAATATTTAAGCCGTAGTTGAGTGGAAAAGTCCTACCGATGTTTGTGAGATTCGTAGTTTCTTGGGTTTAGCAGGTTATTATCGTCGCTTAGTGAAAGATTTTTCCAAGCTTGCTAGGCCGATGACTCAACTTTTGAAGAAGGAATCCAAGTTTGTGTGGACCGATGCTTGTGAACATGCTTTCCAAGAGTTGAAGAGAAGATTGACCACTGCTCCTGTGTTGACCTTGCCCGAGGATGGAGTAAAATTTGATGTGTATTGTGATGATTCCAAGATGGGTTTAGGTTGTGTGCTCATGCAAAATAGAAGAGTTGTTGCCTATGCTTCGCGACAATTGAGAGTTCACGAAGTGAACTATCCTACTCATGACCTTGAGTTAGCCGTCGTTGTTCATGCTTTGAAGATGTGGAGACACTACCTTATTGGAGTTCATTTTCGTATCTACATCGATCATAAGAGTTATATATCTTCACCCAAAAGGAGTTAAATATGAGACAACGACATTGGTTGGATTTGGTGAATGATTATGACATGGAGTTGTTCTATTATGAAGGAATAGCTAATCTGGTTGCCGATGCCCTTAGTAGGAAGATGACTCATTCCTTGAGTTTCATTTGAGTGCTTCCCGATAATCTTTGTCTCGAATTCCATAGATTGAACATTCAAGTTGTAGAGAGTGGATTCGATTATCTTGGTGCAATGATTGACGAACCCGTTCTTTACCGTGAGATCCGTGATGCCCTTGAAGATGGTGCTACTTTCCAAAGATTTCAAGCCAAGCTTCTTGAAGGTAAGGCTAAGGATTGTAAGATTAATGCTAGTGGATATCTTTGTTACCAAGGCCGCTTTTATGTACCCAATGCCGTTGATTTTAGAAAGAGAGTGCTTAATGAAGCTCACCTATCCCCTTATTCGATTCATCCCGGAGGAGACAAGATGTACAAAGACTTGAAGATTCAATTTTGGTGGCCTAATATGAAGAATTACATAGTTACCTATGTTGGAAGATGTCTTACTTGTCAACAAGTGAAGATTGAGCATAAGAGACCCCGGAGGTTTGCTACAACCCTTGCGGAAATAGGAGTCAATTTCAATGGACTTTGTGATGGTTTTGCCCAAGACCGTAGGTGGGAAGGATGTCGTATGTGTAGTTGTGGATAGATTGACCAAGTGTGCTAGGTTCATTCCTATTAAAGATACTTGGAGTTTAGATCGCCTTGTTAGTGCCTATGTTGAGGAGATTGTTCGTTACCATGGTGTTTCAAAGGAGATTGTTTCGGATCGTGATCCAAGATTTTGGAAAGCTTTGCAAGATGCTATGGGAAGTAAGTTGTTGATGAGTACCGCCTTTCATACTGCTACCGATGGACAAACTAAGAGAACTATTCAAACATTAGAAGACTTGTTGCGTGCTTGTGCCCTTGACTTTCATGCTAGTTGGGAGAAGAGCTTACCTTTGGTGGAATTTTCCTACAACAATAGTTTTCATGTTTCGATCAAGATGGCTCCTTATGAAGCCTTGTATGGGAGAAAGTGTCGTAGTCCTATTTGTTGGGATCAAGCGAGTGATGTTCGTGATTTAGGACCCGACAAGATAGCTGAGACGATTGACAATGTGAAGCTCATCCGGGAGAGAATGAAAGCCGCTCAAGATCGCCAAAAGTCCTATGCC
Source organism: Silene noctiflora (assembly GCA_009801015.1). Classification (NCBI taxonomy): domain Eukaryota; kingdom Viridiplantae; phylum Streptophyta; class Magnoliopsida; order Caryophyllales; family Caryophyllaceae; genus Silene; species Silene noctiflora. Next base: position 7,197 of record VHZZ01017479.1, read on the forward strand.
GATGTTCGTCGTAGACCCTTAGAGTTTGAAGTTGGTGATAAGGTGTTCTTGAAGGTTTCCCCTATCAAAGGAGTGAAAAGATTTGGTGTAAAGGGAAAGTTGAGTCCAAAGTACATTGGACCTTATGATGTAGTGAAGAGAATTGGTGTCGTGGCTTACAAATTAGATTTGCCCCCGAATTTGAGTAAAGTTCATGATGTTTTTCATGTGGCTCAACTTAGGAAATATATTAGGGACACGAGTCATGTGTTTCAAAATGATATTCCCGAGCTTGAGCCGAGTTTATCCTTTGAGGAAAGACCGATTCGTATCTTGGATTGAAAGGATAATAAGTTGAGGAATAAGATCGTGCCCTTAGTGAAGGTTTTATGGAAGTGTGGTAATGTGGAAGAGGAGACTTGGGAACCGGAAGCCTCCATGTGGAGCAAGTACCCTAACTTGTTTGCCTAAGGTAATCTCCCTTGCCTCAAGTTTCGAGGACGAAACTTTTAAAAGGAGAGAATATTGTAACACCCGCAAATTTTACTTATTGTATTAAAAGAAATTTAATAATTTAATTAAGACTAATTAGCTTTATAAATTAATTTTTGGGTAAAAATATATTTTAAGTATAATATTTATAAATACGATAATATTGTCCGTCTTAAGTGTATTTTAGCCTTGAGACGTATTTTTAGCTATTTCCAACTCAATTTGAGTTGTCTTGGCCTAAACTTGTAAATGGACCCATATACTATCTTTTTCACCCAAAAACCCTCATAACCCCTTCATCTTCCTCAAAGTTTTCAGCATACTCTTATTACAGACACCACCATTGTTGTTCATCTCCCTCTTTGACACAAAAATCACCATAACTCGCTCATTTCTTAACCAATTCAAGTGATTTTCGCGTCATTCTTCTCCTTTTATCGTTCTTCATCTCTATAAGTAAGAAAGGCAACATTTTCCTCCCTTTCTTGTAATTTTCGAAAACCTAGCTTCCCCTTAGAGGGTGAATTCTTCATTTAACCTTTCAATTTTGTGTTTAGGAGGAAATTTAGAAGACCCGGAGGAAGATAGCTACATTGTTGACGACTCACTCGAAGATTGAAGAGCTATCAAGATAACGGTGATAGGTTACTCGACATAACACTTGAATTATGTGTTTATTTGTGTTTAATTGGGTGTTTATATGTTAAAGTTGATAAATTTCCATGTTTTAACATGTTTCTTGTTTAGTTCATGATTTATGGTGTTCATCTTATGTGAATGATGAACAATTGGTTGGTTTTATGTTTAGCTTTGATAAACATGCCATCTTTTACATGCTTGATGCTTATTGTCTCAAAACTTATGAATTTGTGATGTACTAGTTGAGGAAATCGAGTTTAATGGATGTTGGAATACATAACATACTGTTTTTCGGTCTTATACGTGTTTTCCGTCTCAATAACATGTGTAAAATCAAAGTTGAAATCATGTTGTAATGTTTGTGCTGAATTGGCGTGTACAGCATGTCCCATCGGTCGCCGGCACTTTGCCGGCTGGGAAGCTTCTGTAACTCATTTGTTCAATTTTGAAGTTGAGTGTGTCCCAGCCGGAGGACCGGCCACCGGTGCCCTGGCCGGCTGGGAAGTTTCTAATATGAATTGTGAATTTGTGTTTTGGGCTGTGGTGCACGACCGGTTGGCCGGCAGCCGGTACCCTTGCCGGCTGGGAGCCCTCTAACCCTTATTTTGTGTTTTGTTGGATGTGGCCTAGTGCACGGCCGGGTGGCCGGCCGCCGGTGCCTCTGCCGGTTGGGAACCTCTTGTTCCCTTTTTCTTATTCTTCTTATATATATACAATTGATGAGTATGTGTTCATGATTTGTTTACATTTCATCTCATGTTCCGCATTGTTTTACTCACATGTTATCATTTGTTTACATTTCATCCTCTTATGCTTCTAATAAATGAAATTGACATGATGCCTTATATTCTTGCTTAACTTACCTTACGCCCTACTTGTGCTGTGATGTCAAGTATGGGTTGGCCACTTGTGTTGTGCTGGCAAGTGTCCTTTCTCTCTTATCACTTCCTCCACTTTAGTGTTGTGCTGGCGATTGGGGTACTTGACCATCGTTTCTAGTGATCAAGTCTTGGGTGCGGGATGTGCTGCCGCATGTCATGAGTCTGGCCAAATGTAGACTAGAACGTACCTAGCTAGTCGTTCTACCAAGGGAAAGTATGTGTCTAGAGTAGTGAGAGCTTGTTATATGTCTTGAATGAGTGAATGTGCCATTTTCCATTAGAATTCATAGTTGAGCTTTGAACATGTTATTGCCATGATCTTACTTTCAAGCCTTGTATATGGTTTATGCTTCATGTATGGCTATTTCATCCATGTCCCGCATATCTATCCTATATGATCCTATATGCTTTACTATTTAAGTTGTTATGTCATAATTGATATGCCCTACTTATTTGAATTCTTATTTACCTTCATTCTGATGTAATGTGGCTGGGAGAACCTTAAGTTACTCCCCACTGACTGTGGCGTTCATGTTTACATGAATGACAGGTACAGGTTGGTAATCTATGGGGTTGAGACGTGTGAGCTAGCGAGCATTTGACCCTCGGACTAGTTTCTATTTTGGCTAGACTTGTCTACCCTTAAACTATGTTATTCGTGGGATATCTTTTCCCCAAACTTTCTACTTTGGTTTGTAAAACCTAAAGTTCACACTTTATTTATGTTTGTTTATGTTTAGCGGTACTTCACGATTAGACTTTAAAAAGGTTTTAAAAATCCCGCATTTTTCCGCTGCAATTATTTAGTTATGTTTGTGTTATATCGCGGGGTGTCACATTGGTGACATATAAGGCTTCACAACTTATGGTGTAGGCTCCTTCACAATATTGAGTGGCTCCTCAACCCATTTTGTGATTCCTCTACAACAATCTCCACTAGTTCATTTTCATCCACCTTGTCTTACTCCATCACTATCCCTTCCTCCCTACTCTTTTTCTTCTTGGGAGGCACATAATCCTTCATGTAATACCCGGATATTTTGGGACCCTCAAAGGAACCTTGGGATTCATGATAAGACCTTATGCTAGACGAGAGGCCACTCAGGAGTGGATTATGACTATAAACTAGACTTAGTGGAGTTGCTATAATGTCTGCCTATAGAAGGGTCATATTAAAACTGTCATAACTTGAGATCTAGAAATGTTATTGATGTTATTCCAATTTGAGGTGATAGCTTGTTCTCCTAAGATTACAACGGTAGGTCACACGCCCAAAATAACCAAGAAATGAGTGACGTATGACTGTTTTACGAAAACTGGTCATTGCTGAGAACTGCGTTGTACTCGACCGAGTGGTATCAAGTGGAGTTCACTCGATTGAGTGTGCTCAGTACTCGATCGAGTATATGTCACTCGGTCGAGTGAAATCTCTACTCGACTGAGTGAGCTGGTCAGAACCCGCGATAATTCATTTTAGATTTCTTTCTTATCCAAAATCCAAATCACTTCCTATCTTCTTTCTCCTTCAACCAAACACTCTCCCCTCTCTCTAGAATGCTCCTTAAGCCTCTCCCTTGACCTTTAAGCTTGAAATTCCACCTTTCTCCTTTGTCTATCCTAACCCTAGAATTTGGGGTTTTCATGGGGATAATTAATTTGTGATTTTAATTAGTTTAATGAGTAATTAGAGGGTAATAATAAGGGGTTTTACTTAGTATAATAATATAGGATGTATTATGATAGTTATTATGTGATTATTATAGGATGAGATAGTTTTATAAGATGGATTCTTGTTGTTTTGGACTGCTTATGGAGTATGCTAAAATGTAGGTTAATCCTACTCGGTTTCGATAAGTGTGAATGGTTTAATATGTCATTATTGTGTTGTTATTGCATTATAACGTGATTTTTGTTGGTAAATGTTGTTAATTTCATGTTAGTGTCAATATTTTATGGTGGCATGATAATGGGTGGTTAATGTTGGTTTCTTGATAGTATTGGATTGATATTATAACATGTAATTGGATGATTATGTTTTAGTGGGTGGTGGTAATGGAGGGAATTGCATTATAACATGTTAATTGGGAGTATGTCTCGAAGTATAACTTGATTGTTGGTTCACATGAGTACTTTGCTTAATTGACATCTATTTCATATGAGAAAGAGGCATGTTTGATGATTATTGCACATGTGAAAAAATGTGCAGACATATTGTATTGCATATTGTGTCCTACATGTTTGTGGAGGTTGTTGGCGGTGTATGGTGGTGTTGCTCGTTCTTTTGGAGACGTAAGGCGGTTGGGAGACTGTCTTACGCTCAGGTCGCCTCTCAGAGCTTCTCACTCCGAGGGGGATGTGCACATTAATGGATTGAGTTGGAGGTACACGTGAGTCACGTTGTCCGGTTGGGGATATGAGTCGCTCTTGGGCCCGGGTACCACCGACGTGTTCGGAGTGCCTTGTACGGGCTGCGGTCCGGTTATTTTCTTGGGCGGTGCTGCGGTGCCGTCACCGGGGTTGTGGGTACGTCTGGGCATGTCCCGGTACCGGTGTGGTGTGGTTGGAGATCGTGTCCCATGCATTTCATTGTCGTGTTGCATAATTGTATCTCATCGGCCGTGTCATACATGTTTATATTATCGAAACTGACCTTTTGTGCCTATGTGTAAATTTTCACCTATTTCTGGGGTGGCCTATGTCGATCCATATGATATTTTCGATCATATGAGGAGCAGGTTATGTACAGGTTGTATTTGTTATCATGCGGGAGACAGGACGAGCTATGCATGTGGAGTGGAGTTGGCATGAGATAGATTTATGTTAAAGAGTCGTAGTAGTATGACTTGTATTCCTTTATCATTTGTTTAAGTTTATGTAATTCATTAAACTGTTATGTATAATAAAGACTTCTTAATTGTATCTCCAAATCACTACCTCGGGAAACCGAGATGGTAACGCTTCAATTATCTTGGCCGGATTATTGGGGTGCTACACTTCAACCCTCTTCCATTTCTCAAATGGATATTATTCATAGTTTTTGGGGTTTTTTCTTTTTTTCCAAGAAACTTCCTATTCATATATGTTGGTCATTTGACTCAATTAATTTGCCAGTTGTGAGATTTGGTTGTCGGTCATTCGTTGTGAAGCTTGCATTTGACACCTTAGTTAAGTGATGGAGGAGGTTATCTCATCATACCTTTGATTTTGCGATGCAATTGATTGGTTTTGGCCTTTTGGATGTTCATTATTTTCTCCATCATGAACTCCGTGTTTTACTTGGGAGGTTGTTGTGTTTGCATTTGTGGTTGTGGATCGATTGTTGTTGAAATGATAGGTTTAAGGGTTGGAATTGTTTTATTTCTTAAAAAATTCCGGTTTTGAAAACCCAGTGGCTTTTGAGCTTGGAAAATTTGATTAAATCCTTAGTTTGGTCTTTGAGGTTGAAATGGCATATTAAGTTTTGGTTGATTAGTTTGAGATGACTAGATGAGGATGGGTCTTAGACATGTTGGCTAGAGTATGAAAGATATGGGTGATTCCTCATGCCGAGGTAATATTGGTTGTTGTTGAAAGCTTGTTTGGCACGCACTAGGCTCCCAAACCCCATTAACTTGTTCCATGGAGTTTAAGTAATCATTAGATATGATTAAGGGATACTCAACCGGTAAATGGCATTGATCCTCACATTTTTCACAAGAGGCCAAGTGTTGCCTAGTAGGGGTGGATGATTTGTTGGAGTTTAACAGTGTCAATTGTTGCGTAAGCTCATCAAGCTTTGCTTTCACCTTCAAATTATGAAACAATTCGGAGTTAACCTACTCTTTTCTTCTTTATCGGTCATTACCCCAAATGCAATGTTCTAGATGCCATCTCTTCTTTCAACATTTTTGCCTTTTTATTGTCCATTTTGTCAAGAGTCCCATTTCCCGACCCGACATTAAGAGAAAGCTCTAAGTCATTCTTTAAACCATTGTAAAAAAAATTGACAGTCCATGTTCCACAATCCCATGGTGTGGGCATAATCTTTTGAGCCCCTTATACCTTACCTATTTTCGCGGTTCTAGAATGGGAAAATACTTGTTTAAGAACGCCTTAAATAGCTTATCCCAAGTTGTGAAAACTATCTGGATCGCAATTTTAAAGGCACTCATTGGCTTGTCCCCTTAAGCAGTGAGGAAAAATATGTAGGTCTAAATGCATCCTTGGATACTCCGTTCATCTTGAACGTATAAAAATTTTCCAAAATGACAGTCAAATGCTCATTTAGGTTATTAAGTGGACTATTCCCAAATTGAGAGGCTTACACGAGTTGGATAAAGGAGTATTTGATCTCAAAATTATTGGCTTGCACCGTTGATCTTGAAATACTTTAGTTTACAATTGTTTACAATTGTCTTTGGAGCTGTAAGATCCATAACAGGCACTAGTGGATCAGTTTCATCATTTACATTTACTATTTCCGATATTTCAAAAGTGTCTTTAATAACACTACCCAAAGAACAATCCTCTTGTTGTTGTTGTTGTTGTTGTTGTTGTTTTTGTTGTCGTCGTCGCCGTGCTTGCTCTAAGGCTCTTCTATGATAAGTGTTAAGTCTTCTTGTCATGGCTTCTATCCCCCGTAGTAAGTGTGTTGGTATAGAGCCTCGGTTAGTCTTGTACTCATACCAGGAACTAAAAAACTCAAGAAATGTTAGAAGTGCAAACGACACATCAGAGTGTGCTAAAACTAAATAAATTATTTTAAACAAGATCAAAACCTACTAATATCGCAACTGCACCCCGATAACGACGTCAAAAACTTGTTGAGTGTGTTTTAACCTTAAGTGCATGGCTGTATTTCTAGCACTTAAGGTGTTGAATTCCATAGAGAGCAACAAATTACTAGTCGATTTTAATGAGACAATGTTTATCTAAGTCTATAAACGTAATGATTTTTTATGTAAAGATCTAATTGACTAAATGAAATGCAACTAGTACCAAATAAAGACAAATGCAAAGATTATGGTTTAATCCAATAATAAGGAACGATTGGTGAACAGGAACGCCTCTCAAAGGTCAACTACCTCTATTCAGAGTTCGTGGATTAGCCTAAATATGCCCTATCACCCACTCCGGGGGTTGTGACTCGGAATCCTAAATCAATTGAGTGGACCCATTCACATGGTACCCATCCAAATGTTTAGGTCATTAAGCCCATGTCTTAAACCCCGTTCTTCCTCCTCCTTTCCCAAGGTTAGAAGTCCGAACAAATTTGAGTTACCTTAACAAGTTCCAAATTCCGTGTTCACTAGATTCGGTAGGGCTAGTCAAGAGGTAGGGTAGACTCCTAAGCCTAACCGATTTCCATCGGTGGACAAGGGTCAAGGACTTATACCAAACCCCTCTAACAAAGATAATCTCAAATCCTCAACTGACCTCATTCAATACCCTGACAACTCAAATTAAAGGAATCAACTGCACAAATCAAACATGTCAATCGGTGTTTCATCGTCCCCTAGTAAGAGATTTACTCACTATTCATGGGGATTATGCATAAAACAATAATAAAGATGGCATCATGGATGTCTAACATTCTACATATAGGACTATTACTCAAATACTAATTTAATGGTGATATGAAACTAATTAGAATAAGATTGAACAAGATTTAAACTTAAAGGTAGAATCTTTAACGACTTGTAATATAAATATCCAAACTTTGAGAAAATAAAACACGAATAAAATGAACAAGAAAAATAAAAAAGTAGAAGAGTTACCAACAAGACGGAATAAGAAGTAAATGAGAAGAAATGAAAATAATAAAGCATAAGACTTAGAATAAATGAACAATAGATGAAGATTGGATTCAATTACAATGAAAATAGATGAGTTTCTCTTACTACATTACAAAAAGTAAAGGTAGAGAGATAAAATCTCAGGGGTTTCTTGTTTAAGGGGGGGGGGGGGAGTAGTTGTGCGCAAAACTGGAGATGTGCACGGTAAGTTGAGATATGCAAGGTGAGAGCCGTACTCCATAGCCTTTACTTACAAAGATCCGCACGAGGAGTTGAGGTACGCACGGTGAGAACCACACTCCACTCTATTTTGCTACGTTTTTGTGTTTTTTCCTTCTTTTGTTGGGTCACGGGTCATTCACTCATGTCTCTAGCTCCCTCCCTTGGCTAAGTGGGCCTTAAAGGTGCATGGAAAGGCATGAAATCGCTACCAAATTAGAAAAAACCCGAGTGAAGGCTGTCTATGTGTTCTAATCAATAAAAGAGCAATTATCGTCAATTAAGCACATGAAATGAGACCAAATCAAATAAAATAATGTGAAATACAAGGCTAATAAAGGAGTTATCAACCTTGAAGTAGATTTATAAAAATAAAAAAAGTTTTCCTATGTGTACGAATTTGACAAGAGTTGCTTAACTTGGAATCTCAAACTTTCTTACAAGAAATACGAGAGTAATTATAGAGAAATCTAAGATAAAACTAGTAAGCTTTACATGCAAGTAGCGTAACTCGCCATTACCGACAAACAATGAAAAAATACTTTAAAAATATTTTCAAGAGTAGATGCGAGAAGTTAGAAGTCAAATGGAATGTGGCTCTCGTATCCATGTACCACTCTGAGACCCATTGGTGAGAAGTCAGAAGTCAAATGCAATATGGCTCTCGTATCCATGTACCACTCCGAGTCCCATTGGTAAGGGACATAGCTTGAAACTCTTAAGTAAGAGATATGAGCTCAACCTCATCGCACCTCATCACTTGTCATGATATGGGCTTGACCCATCCACCTTGCTTACTGCGGACCAGTGGGTGGCACCTAAGACTAGCTCAATAATGTCCAGGATCTTTTGCTAAAATAGTCGTTTAACTCAAATTATGTTTCAAGATGACCATTTTATAAATTTAATTACTAAAATAACCATAATCATCTAAATTATAAAGTTGCCATAAAAAAAACTAAACAATTTTTTTATTTTTAAATTTTTTTATTTTCCCTCAAAATAATACAAATATATAAAAATTATAAGAAAATTCTAGAGAACTGAAGAACAATAATATTTCAATATTACTTTCAGAAAATTTCATAAAATTATCCATTGACTCATGAATCTACTTTTGACTTTTGAATGAATACCTAAGATATTTTTTTTTTAAGTATCACAAGAACATGCAGTTTTATAAATACATTTCCATAAACTATTGTTTACAAGCTAAGAAATAAGAAAATGCATTTAAAAAAAACATGCAATCTCTTTCTAATTTCCAAAGCACTATCAACAATATAATTATGTAAGAATCTTTCCAATCTTTTAGCTACTATCAATGCAGATTTTATAGATAATTTCATTTTGTTAAAAAGAGATTATAAAAATAGTTTTTATATATCACGAAAGTAAATGATTTCTTTATTTATCATGAAAACTTAAAGAATTTTTTAAATTAAATTTGGATATTGTGGTTAGTTAATTACTTAGTTATAGTCATATTACTATGTTATATAGTCATTCTGTTAAATATAATGGACATATTCTCATTATGATAAATAGTTTATTTCAAATAATTATTTTGGTAAAAGATCCTAATGTCTGAGTCAAAACACAACGTCGAAGCTTTTCAATAATCTCAGTAGTCAACAATATTCTTTCTTGTATGACCGTCATCAATCATGCAATTTGTCAAAAATAGACCACATTTGATTTATTATTTGGGTTTGAACTTGGACTAAATGTAAATTATATAGATATTCTCATTTAAGACGGAATTATCCGTTTAAGTTTAAGTTGGACTACATATAACCATTTGGAATAAATAAGACAAAAGTAAAATAAATAGAAAATAACAAAAAAATTATTTTATGAGACGTGCTTTTCAGATATGAAAATTACTCTTTCACATACGTTTTTTACGATTTTACCCTTGTCATTTTTTCTAACTCCTCACCCACAATCCAATACAATTCACCCACCCATCAACAACCACCCACTTCCTCCTTCCCTACCTCGCCCACTGACATTCGTACCCTGCTCAGG
>VHZZ01017485.1:8269-21918 GCA_009801015.1 Silene noctiflora
CGTTCAAGATCATCATGGCCAGGGTTTATCAAATCAACATGGTATCAGAACCGTTGTGCTCTTGATGATCATGAATGTTTCACCTTGATCCATACATATAGTAAGTTGTTTCTCTATTTTCTCGTTGTAGTTTTCTCTTTTGTTATGTTTTTCTGATAAAGCTCGTGCCTTTCATACTGGTTATGTTTAATGCTTTAAAACTGCTCCTTTTGTCATCTTTGCCTTTATTTGTTGAGAAAACATGCCTGGAACAACACACCAACCCAACAACCAACTAGTCTTAACTGACCCATTGTACTTCAACCCCACAGAGGGTACTCAGTCCCTTAAGATCACTCCTGAGTTGACAGGGGCTGAAAACAATGCCATGTGGAGACGTCAGATGAAGTTAGGTTTGTCTGCTAAGAGAAAGTTGGGGTATGTCACTGGTACTGTGCCTAAACCAGATATAGATGCAGTAAAGATAGGCTTAGGTAACAATCTTGTGATTTCCTGGATACTGCAAAAATGTCAGTGACTGGATAAAGAAGGTCATAATGTTTACACATACAACCAAAGAGATATGGGATACTCTCCAAAGGAGATACATTGTTGCAAATGGCGCAAGGAAATTCAAACTCAACATGGACACTTATGACACATCTCAAAACAAAAGGAGTATTGAGGAATACTATACTGAACTCCAAATCATTTGGGATGAGTTAAGAAACATGGATAACTATCCTGCAATCAATAAGGTTTCTGAAGAAATGAAAGCATATCTTCAAGATGTTAAGAAGCAAGCTGAAGAAAGAAGGCTATTCCAGTTTCTAAATGGCCCAGACAAGGAATACTCCACTCTCATAAACAATTTGCTACTCATGATCCCTGTGCCTAAAGTTGATGTTGCAGTCTCAATACTATTGCAAGAAGGAGCTTAAAGCAAGAATGTTCACAATGATAAAACTGCGGAATCATCTCGATTAATGTCTAAAGGAGAGACAGAGGACGAGAAGGGCAAATACTGTGAGAGATCCAACCATAAATCAGAAATGTGTTGGGAAAAAGACAAGGAAAGGTGTATACGCTGTAACAGAGCTAACCACAAATCTGCAAATTGCGGGCGGCGGTTTGGGTTCCCTAAGAATGGATCATCTAATCAGGGTTCCAAGAATCAAGGAAATTACAAAGGTTAGAAAAAATTTCAAGGTGCGGGAAAGAACTACAACAACTATGGCGGAACTAAAGAAAACACGAGAGTGGCTGCTAATGCCAAGCAAGAGGATGCTGATATATCCATGGCCATTAGCTCCGTGACTTAGAAACTAGAAAGTTTGCTAAGAATAGTTCCTGGGAGCAGCTAGCGACACAAAGTCAGGGGGAGATACTGATGAAGAACTTGACTGCAACTATGCAGGTATGAGCAGCAACTCCTCACTTGTTTCTAAAGAAAACTGGATCATTGACTCAGGGGCATCAGACCACATGATGACTGCCCATGGGTCATTGCTGAAAAATGTAAAAACTTTGGTCAAAAGACCTAAAATCAATCTACCAAATAGTAAGGTTGTTTATGTTTCTCACAGAGGGGGGAAATGGTTTGACCCTAAAGAATGTCCTGTTTGTCCCATAGTTTAAACAAAATATGTTGTCTGTCCAAGAACTAAATGAACATGATGGGTGTTCTATAACCTTCTTTAAAACACATTGTTCTATACAGGACTGTTTTTAGGGAAAATCTAAAGTATTAGGATGGGCAGCAAATGGTCTTTACTACCTTAACAACTCAAAAAACATGACCAAGCCTCACAACAATGAAGCCTTCAAGAAAGTTAATTTTCACTTAAGTCATTTTTCTGATGTTTTACGTACTCCTAAGGTCGAATCTTTGAATTCAAAGCCCTCAGTTGCTAATGTTTGTAATAAAGCTACTTTAATGAATGATTAAAGAGTTATGTTTGATTATCCTTTGTGACACCACATGCTTGGTCATGCTCTTATTTCCAAACCGAAAAATATATCCTACATTAAGATGACAGGTCAATATCAATGTGATAAAATATGCTTAACTTATATATGGCCAAACAAACCAAATCTCCCTTCCAAAAAAAGTGAGACCATTGCTTCTTTTTCTTTTGACTTAATACATCTTGACGTATGGAGTCCATATAGGATAAAATACAAAAGGAAATACAGTTACTTCCTGACTATTGTTGATGACAGGTCAAGGGGAACTTGAGTATACTTGTTAGCACAAAAATCTGAAGTATTTGAGAAAATTAAACTGCTTTATGAGTATGTGCAAACTCAGTTTGGGAAGAAAATTAAAGTGATTAAAAGTGACAATGCATTAGAACTTGATGACTATCACTGTAAACAATTTTTCATGGAATGACTTGTTCATCAAACAAGTATTGTTTATAGACCACAACAAAATGGTGTGGTTAAAAGAAAACATAGATAAAGAAAACATAGATACCTATATATTGGAAATCAGTAGAGCATTGGGATTTCATTCTGGCATTGCCTTAGGGTATTGGGGTGATTGTATTTTAACAGCTGCCCACATCATAAATAGACCACCCTCTCCAGTTGTTAACACCCTATGAAATCATCTATGGGAAACTACCTGAATACTCACATCTCAGGAGCTTTGACTATCTTGACATGGCTTATAACACTGACAGAAAGAGAGATAAGTTGCAACCTAGAGGAGTTGCTTGTGTGTTCCTAGGGTATCCAAAAAATAAAAAAAGGATATCAACTACAAGAGCTACACACTAAAAAGAGATTTGTGAGTAGGGATGTAACATTGTTTGAAAGCATATACCCATACTCACAACACTCACAGAAAGAAAACAGAACTTTAATGCACCCTCTCCCTGCAAACTTGTCTCATAACTTTGGTGTCAGTGGTATTCCTGACACACCAGCAACATAACACAGTCCTATGATCAACGAATTTGTAATGGACAGTAACACAGAGGAACCAACCGATAATCATGATAAGGATGATGATCAGGGGTCAAATGATGTTGTGCAGGCTTTGAGAAAATCTCAAAGAACCAGAAGGAGCCCATATTGGATAAAAGATTTTGTCACTAGCACCTCCAGGGTAAACTCCAAAGAAGATGTTCCATCAGTGCAACAAATAGCTGAAACTGAAGTAGAGGAGACATTTGCTAATATGGTAAACTCATGAACCTTACTTTTTCCATGATGCTATGAACAGTCCCTACTGGATTGAGGCAATGAACAAGGAGTTAGAGGCCCTGGAGCAGAATGATACATGGGATGTAACAAGCTTACCTGTAGGAAGGAAAACAATAGGATGCAAATGGCTTTACAAAATTAAAGTCAATCCTGATGGTAGCTTGGACATATACAAAACAAGGCTTGTCATTCAAGGGTGTAGACAAAGAAAATGACTTAATTACAAGGAAACCTTTTCTCCTGTTGCCAAAATGACAACAATAAAGGTCCTCATAGCAATTGCATTTATGCAGGGATGATTTACAAGCCAGATGGATGAATCTAATGCATTTTTGCACGAAGACCTCCATGAAGAAGTGTACATGCATCTACCCAAAGGGTATTGCTTCATAGGTGATAGAATTGTTGTTGGGCAAGCCACTGAAAAATACATAGGATCACTGGTGTGTAAACTGAAGAAGTCACTCTATGGAATGAAACAAACTCCTCGATAATGGTTTGCTAAGCTTTCTTCCACTCTTATACAAGCAGAGTTCATTCAATCCAAAGCAGGCCATTCTCTGTTCATCAAGGCCACAAGTATCAAAATTACCATTGTACTCATATATGTTGATGACATGGTCATCACTGGGACTGACTTATCTGAAATCCAGTGTCTTAAAAATTCTCTCAAATCCAAATTCCACATGAAAGACCTAGAAAAGTCATCAAATTTCCTAGGGCTAGAGATAGCTCACATATACTTCTCAGAGAATGTTTATCTCTCAAAGAAAATACACAACAGACTTACTAAAGGAATTCTACATTAACAGAGAAATACCTCTTAGGCTTCCTTTAGATTCTCATGTGAAACTAGAGCCAAACAAGGGAACTCCCTTGGAGAACCCAGTGTACAGAAGGCTCATTGAAAAACTAATCTATCTTATAATATCTAGGCCCGACCTCTCTTTCTCAGTTCTATTGTTCAATCAATTTCTTCAGGCACCTACATCTGATCATTTTCAAGCTGCCACCAGAGTTCTGAGGTACCTCAAAAACTCCAAAGGCAAGGAATTCTCTTGGGAAACTCTACCAATGCACAGTTGAAAGCTTACTGTGACTCTGATTGGGCATCATGCCCCTCCTCAAGAAGGTCTACAATAGGATATTGTATACTTCTTGGTTCATCGCCAATTTCATGGAAATCTAAAAAGCAAACTGTTACTGCTAGATCCTCTGCAAAGGCAGAATACAGAGCTATGACACTCACCACCTGTGAAGTCACTTGACTCCTATCTCTGCTAAAAGAACTAGGTCCCCACAAATTTCAAGGTGCAACTCTGAAATGTGATAACCAAGCTGCTTTATCCATAGCAGCTAACCCTATTTACCACAAATGAACAAAACATATTGAAGTTGAAGTAGACTGCCACTTTATCAGAGAAAAAGTGCCAGCAGGTGTAATCAAACCCAACTATGTTCCCTCACAGCATCAAGTAGCTGATGTCCTCATCAAACCTTTGAGCATCTCTCAGCATTCAAAGTTACTACACAAGATGACAGTGATGACAAAGCCACACTCACCTCTTTAGGGGGAGTGTAGAAGAGCCCATGTTGAGCAAAGAAAGAATGTTGAGCCTACAAAGCACAATCCAAAAGTTGACAAAAAACAGCCCACAAAATCATCTGAGAAACTCAGAGAAAAGGAAAAAGCACAGAGGCATATCAGAGGAATTACATTACTATAAATGAGCTGTGTTTTCCCTTTGTCTGTATGTGGTGTAGGTTATCTAGAATCATCCTAGGGTTTTGTGTGTAAAGCTAGTATAAATAGAAGCGTTGTTGTAACAGTCTGAATAACACAAAAACTCTGAAATTAATATAAGCCTAAGAGGCAAACTCAACTCTTAAGAAACTGAACGTTAATCTTTTCGTTCAAGATCATCATGGCCAGGGTTTATCAAATCAACAAAAGCAAATGGACCGTTCATTTGTTCTAGACATGAAAATTCTAATTGCTTTAACCGTTACCTTCCATTATTTATTTTTCCAAGAAGAACGCCAGCTATTTTAGTGGTAGTGTATCACCCAACTACCCAAGACCTAAGTAAGAAGAGAAATACTGGTATTCTCCGGAAATACATCCTCCTTACCCATAAATAGAGCTGGCAAGTCTAACCCGACCCGGGTGACCCGACCCGACAGGACCCGAAAATATTGTGACCCGAAACCGACCCGACCCGACTCGATGACAACCCGTAATCCAACATGACCCGATTATCCCAGACCCGAACCCGACCCAGACCCGACCCGATATTGACCCGACCCGATACTGACCCGATTAAATTGATGACCCAACAATTATTAAGCTTAATTTTGATCAAAATGAAAGTGATTTTGTGTTAAGATTGATACGTTTGACCTAATAATGAAGTAATTAAACAAAATAATAGGTTAAAAAACTAAATTTAATGGTCAAAAATTGGAGTAATGCGATGAAGTAGCCGGACCCGATAATGACAAGACCCAAACCCGACCCGTCCCGATACATCATTTGACCCAAAATGACCCGACCCAATAACAACCCGAACCCGGCCCGACTCGACCCGAAAGGGTAGGCTGACCCGATATGACCCAAGCCCGACATGACCCAACCCGGCTTAACCCGACCCAAAGCCGACCCGACGGACCCGATTGCCACCTCTACCCTCAAAGAAGGAGGACCAACAAGTAAGAATTAGGCGGTTCAAGTCATGTTAGCTAATTGATTGCCTTTGAATTATCGAACTACAATCCCAAGTCCCTTTAATTTTTGAGTTCAACATCACTTGTTTGTTACTCTATTTTATACTCACTTTCACCTCAATTAATAGTTTACATTTAATTTATTTTTTCCTTACAAAATAAAGTAAGTATAACTTATTCACTATGACAGAGGGTATCTTCTAGTTTAGTTCTTACTTCTTAGTTTACAACTGCTGGTGCCTGGTGGGTAGAATATGAAATCCCTAGTGATATTGAAAGTATGAATATGAAATCCCTAATGTAAACTAAAGTAGTTTACAAAGTTTATACACTACGTACGTACTTCCACTTTTCAGGATCTTATATGAGTTTTTCTAACATGTGCCTATGATAATAACCTAACTAGGGAAAAAATTTCAAAATTATTTTTAATAATCATAGTAAATATGAGTTTCAACTCTAATTTATCATGATATACTAGTGTAGATCCCGCCCAAATGCGCAGTTTTTTAGATAATAATGTACAAAGTCGTTAAATATTATAGCTTGGTAACATACTTAAGCGGTATAAGAGAGAATTTGTACAATAAAATTAGAGAATTTGTAAAGGAGATAGTCAACTTGTAATTTTTTTAGTCATAATATAAAAAGTGGTCGCAATTTAACCAAAACTCGTCACTACTCCGTATTTATCAAAAAGTGGTCATTTTTTTCTCGTTACAGATACGACCGTCGTACAAGAGAATTTGCAATACGAGTTGATTAATGAAAATAGAATACAACTTGAGAACCAACCATTAACCATAGAGTAATATAACATGAATGTATTATTAGAGTTTCTACTTAATGACATTGATGTTTTGCATAAATGGTACTATATGTTCTTTAGAATGGTATGGTCACTTGCTACAATTTTATCACAATTTATTCCTTATTTAGTAATCTGGATTCACGATATTGTAGTTAATTGGTGATTTAAGAGCAACTAATTTGATGAAAGTTAAGGGGCTCACAATATTGAGGTTTGCAATATACAAATGCACTTTAAACACACATATTCAAATCCTGTGGCGCTATATTTAGTTTCATTTTCTAGTAAATTCCATTTCCCTTGATGTCCTTCCTGTACTCGGCTTTCAACATTCCCAATAGACGTAAGTGGTAACGAAGTTGTTGTGTTGGTTCTAGCGGAAGCCCACCCATATTATACAATTCCACCACAGCTTCCGCATTACTCAAGGCATCTTTGTAGTGTTCCTTGTCAATGGGTTCAAATGGTCCTGTCAAAACTCAACCCGACCCGCCGACCCGTTTTTAGGGTTACAAACCCGGTTTTTTCGACCCGTAACCCGTTTGACCCGAACCCAAACTGACCCGTTATTTTAGGGTCGAGACCCGACCCGAACGGGTCGACCCGTTGGGTCAAAGGTAAATCAAGAATTTTATTAAAATATTAATATTTATATATTATATTTGAAAAAATGGTTAAAAAAATATTTTTTTTTATTACTTAAAATTACACATACAACTAAAAAGTCAATTTTATATAACTTTTATAATATTTAATAATAAAATAATTATTAAAAAAACTTTATTTTAATGAATATGATTAAAATATTAATTTTAAATATGTTTTACGCTTTTAAAAAAATATTTTTTTAATTAAAAAAATAGTTTAAAAAAGACGTTATAAATTATCTGTTAACCCGTATTCTGATCCTAACCCGACCTGTGACCTGTATTCTGACCCAACCCGTATGACCCGTGACCCGTATTCTGATCCAACCCGCCCGACCCGTTTGACAGGTCTAGTCCTGGTTGTTCAGAGGGTGATGGTGACTGCGTCGGGATTAGGCTTCGAGATGTCGCTGTGACTTGAGCTAATGCAACGAAGAGAGGAAGCAAGAGTACGAGTTTTGTCATCTTAATTTGCTTCTCTTGTGGATGGTTGATTGTGTATTCAATTGTGCATGTCATTTATACAAAATGGTCATATTTATACTAGTTTCATATACTTTCAATATAACTTGGGACTTCATATTCTACCCAACTATGATATGTAGAGTTACTAATCTTGCCATTTTACAAAATCTACCCTAATGCGACTCATTTACTCGATGCATAAATTATAGTGTAAGACGGTCTCACGCCGTGAGACCGTCCACTTTTGTAAAAAATTGTTCATTTGTTTATTGCTAATAAATGGATTATTTTTTATATAATGGGACCGTCTTACAGTGTGAGACAGTCTTACGCAATAACTACTGAATAAAGGGTTTGAGTTTCACATGAGTGAACTTCATAACCCCAACATGCATGCGATTGAGGGTCGTCTCTGTGATTTTGAGTTTTGACCACGACTCCACGAGCCCTGTGGGAAATTTTAAATGGATGCCCTAAACATTACTCTAGCAAATAAGTTTTTTTTTTTTTTTTCAACTATTCGAAATTAATTATTAATTTTGGAAGAATTGAAATGTGAATGTATTAAATACTGTCTTCTAATGTTTATACTTTTATAAATTTGGAGAAAAAAAAAATATTAGAAACGGAGGGAGTAAATCGTTAGACAAAGCTGGATGTACAAATATACGACCAAATATATAGGCTTTGTAAATGAGAGACAACTAAGGAAGTCGGTAAATCAACATGAGACAGCTGGATGTACAAATATACGACCAAATAATTTTGTTAAATCCCACGCATTTTACATTTACTATTCCAATCCAACCCTTGATCATAAAAAAAAATAAAAAAAAAATTCTCTTTTCTCTCCCATTCAAACTTAACCGATTCATTAATCATTCGACAATTATAGATCATATGACAAGTAATTTCACAGTTTTATCAACAATTTTGTTAATACATGTTTTTTTAATTAATTGATTGAATGTGAAAAACACGATCTTCACAATTCGGGTTTTGATTTTTGTTATTGGAAATATTGGTTGTCAACTTAGATTATCAATGAGCAGGGGTAATTTCTTCATCAATTGACCAGATTTACTAAAACAATTGAAATGATCAATTTATCAATGAGCACATGCTGCTTTCTTCATCAAATGCTGTTTATGTGTTAAGATTGATGATGAGAAGAGGGATGCCATGTTTTATGTACCGAAGGAATTCGAGTAACTTGCTTTTTCAACCCAACTTGTTAATAAATCATTGGCAAACAACATTACACCATCTGGCATCCGTGACAACCAGTCCGTGACCACCAATTCCCTACCTCCGACCACCCTGCGTCGTCGACCAACACCCCCTTCTCCCCAGCCACCCAAGCACTGAATCCCTTTCCCCTTCTCCCTTCCTCAACACTTACGAACGGTCGCCGACCATCGTCGCCATTGTCTCTCCGTCGCTAACGTCCCCTTCCCCTCTCTCTGTTGTCAGTCAGTTTTCGGGGGCCGCCTGGTGGTCCACCCGAACACTTTTGGCGATTTCTTTTTTTTTGGGTTTTCTACGTGTGTCTCTTTGATTGGTGGGAGAAATGAGAAGGCTAAATTCGGAATAAGATGGAAAAATGAGCGGGGTTTACTTATATTTCGTTTTCCTCCAACATGCTAAGATGCTATTGGAACGGAACAAATACGTGGCTATAAACTCATGTTTGCATCCTACATCGAGTTTACAAATTTTCTTCAAGGAAGAAATGGAAATTCCTTTCCTCATGGAGCCAAATTTGAAAATTGATACTATCTTTATTTTTATTTTATTTTTCTTTTCTTCCCATTTGACTTATTGGTCAACATTTCATTATATTGACCTTAAATATCATTAAACTATAATGAATTGTTATATGATACTAATATAGTAAATTAAAAATAATAGAGAGAGCATACAAAATACACTAAAAATGTGGTTACCGTCTGCAAGATCGTGCATTTAAACGGGAAGAAAATTGGAAAATGGAGGGAGTATCTGTCAAGTATATACTTCTTCTTTAATAGCCAATGAACTTTGGTTTTTGATTATTTTCTTTTACGGAGTATTTATTAAGGTGAATCTATAGACTATACCGTAGAAGGCTTATATAATACTCCGTAGTACTTCGTACATCTTACAATATTTATAGTGTGAGACGGTATTTCTAGAGAGTTCATCTTACTCAAAGTGAAGGTACGTACTATTATTGTAAGACAATGCCCAAGGTCATGAGAGTTGGATGACTTGTTGCTACTTATGAGGCGAAACTCTGTGCTTATTTATAGAGCTCATGTGATGCTTCTAATTTTTTATTTGTTTTTCGTTAGGTTACTACTTTATTCTATCATAATTACCCATATTTACCTAAGAAGGCCTTGTAAAATGTAAATGTATTGCTCTAGTAATTATCATAGATGGGTCGCAACACCAACTCTTATTAAAACCATACTAAATCATTACAAGCACATCCTTCTGATGCAACAAATATTAGAAAGCAAAACTACGAGGTTTATCACAATTAATTTGATGCAACTCAATGGGAAAGGGCTGACTATGTTTAGGCCATAAGGGATTCCAATACACTAATGCACCATACACACACTTTCGTACAACATTCTTATTGTTTACATCCTTTTGCTCTATACTTAGCTCCATTTTATAACTAGTTCCTCCTTCCCTGTCCTTCATGTCTTCGCCTTTCAACACTTCCAATAGACGTAAGTCGTAACGACGTCGTGCTGGTGGTTGTGTTTCGTAATACGAAGACACGGCCGACTGTGCAAGTTTAAGTATGAAGGCATCATGGTAGTGTTTCTTGTCAATGGGTTCATATACTCCGGGTTGTTCAGATGGTGATGGTGATGGTGAGTGTGCCGGGATTGGGATTGGGCTCCAGCTCGGGCTCAGGCTTCGAGAAGTGGCTAAGACTTGGGCTAGTGCAAGGAAGAGAGGAAGTAAAAGTACTAGTATGAGTTTTGTCATCCTTGCTTCACTTGTGGATGATTGATTGTACACAATTGTGTAAGTCATCGATGCAGAATGCTCACATTTATAGTAAGCGACATACCATTTATAATTATATCGGTCTAGATTACAAAATCTAACCGATAATGATATATACGTTTTGGGAATAAACATTATTCTTTACAATAGGTATACGTTGACGTGGTACACCTTTGTACAACCTAATTAATTTAAACTCTCTGCTTAGAGGTTACTTAAGAGCTACTTATCTTGCCATTTTACAAAATCTATCCTAATGGGTCTAATCAATTACTGCGGCCGCGGTGTGCAAAAATGGCCTACCCAAAATGATAATTGTTTAGCTCGTTAGATCCCGTTCTATGGTTGACAATAAGACCGAGAGGTGGTTGTCATTAGACTTAAACAATTATCGTTTTTATGCATTTCTAGTTTGACATGAACCGTTATTAAATTGCATGTGTGACCCGATTCCCCTAGGCTCTTTTATCATCGTTGTTATTACATTATTTTTATTATTGTTGCACTCACTAAACCACAAACCAAAAAGATAAATCGACCTAGATAGAATTCTATTCATAGAATTTCATTAAGCAACTCCCGTCTCCTTGTGTTCGACCCCTATCTTACTACATTCATTTGTTAGCCAAGTCTAGGGTATTTTTGTTAGGTGTGTGATAGCCTATCAAATTTTGGCGCCGTTGTCGGGGACACGGTTTTGTTGCATTTTGATTTGTTGATTTCTATCTTGTTTTTATTTGTCTTAAGGAACAGTTGTACCTTAAGACCGTCACTTACAATCTCCCGTAGATTGTTGTCTTATGCCTAGGTCTTTTCAAGGAGGTGAACTATTTCCAAGTGAACCCGAGCTCGAGAGAACCTTGCATAGGCGGTTACGTTTCCTTAGAGAGGCTGCTAAGTCTACTTCTCTTGAGGAACTTGAAAGTGCTAGAAAGTCCCTTTTATAAGATCTCAAAGCTATTGAAGAGGAAAAGGCTTCTAGTTCTACTAGAATCAAGAAGATGGTTTGATTGTTCGACCATTCGAAGCCCACCACGGCTAATGCTCCCTAAAGGTATCACTACCGGTCAAATTGGCGCGGTAGACTTTGAGATTAAGCCGGCTTTCATCTCCCTTGTTGAGAGAAAATAATTCGGTGGAGGTCCCTTGGAAGATCCTAATTTGCACATTACAAATTTTTGTGACTATTGTTCGATGATTCGGCAAACTGGAGTCACCCAAAAACAAATCTGAGAGATTCTTTTTCCCTTTTCTCCAAGGGATAAAGCCAAGTTATGGATCAATAGCCTTGATAGGGAGGCAATGAGAGGCACCAATTGGGAGACTTTGACTCTTGCATTCTATCAAAAGTACTTCCCACCGGAGAAGACACAACAATTGAAGAGCCAAATCACGGGATTCCGTCAAAACGGTAATGAGAGTCTTTATGATGCATGAGAAATGTATAAGAAGCTTCAAAGGCAATTCCCTCATCATGGGTTGGACCCATGGTTCCTAGCAATAACATTATACAATGGATGTTGTGGTGAGTCACGTCGAGTTTTGGATTCCGCTAGTAATGGGAGGTTTGATCAAATCGATGTGGAGCTTGCTCATGCCACTATCGAGTCTATGGTCATCCATGACTCTCAATATGTGAATTCCCGAAGTGCTCCATTGAAGGCAATGGAAGAGGATCCGAACTTAACCCCCATGAAATCTCAAATTGCTGCTCTTCAACAACATATCGAAAGAGGTGGGTCAAGTTCATCCCAAGCTCATGAGCAAGTGAATGTCACTATCCAAGTGGTTGTGTGTGAAGCTTACGATGGTGTGAGGCATTGCACCGCGTTGTGTAGGGCATCCATTGAAGAGGTAAATGTTTTTCAAAGTTTTAAATAAGTACACTTCCATTGAGTACCTTTTCAAATAATTACAACCCCAACACAAAATACCACCCCAACTTGTCTTACAAGAGCACAAATGTGCTAAAACCTCAACACCAAATCTAAAATGTGCCTTAACAACAAAGATAATTTCAAAGCAACCCACCCGATTTTCAAGGTCAAAAACCTCAATACCAACAAGATTTTCAACAACCTTATCCACAAAATGTACCCCAACAAGGCTACCAACAACCCTTCCAAAATCAACAAGCCCAAGGTCAACCTCCCAACTATCAGCAAAATGACCAAGGCATGGGTAAGCTTGAGGCTATGATGATGAAATTGATTAAAGCTCAAGAGATAATGCAACTTCAAATGCAAAAGAGTGATCAAGTCAAAGAGGCCGCTATCAAAATGTTGGAGACTCAAATTGCTCAACTTACTACCTCAAATGTTCAAAGACAACAAGGTCAATTGCCACCTCAAGGTGCACAACCTCATGACACCCTTAATGTTATTCATTTGAGGAGTGGTACAAGTTATGATGAGCCATCCATGACTTTGGATAATGAGGTGGTGAGTAAAGGGTCCAAGCTTGGGGGAGATGGTAAGAATATGGCTAGTGGTGAATCTATTGTGGAAAATGTTGAAGAGGAAATTCTCATTCCAAAGGTGAAGGAGCCCAAGATTTTTATTAAAATTCAAGTGTCATTTCCCCATCGCTTAGCCAAGAAGAAGGATGAGAGTAATTAAGTTTGGTAAGTTATTAGATGTTGTTAAGCATTTACAAGTTACCGTTCCATTTGTTGAATTGTTTTCCCAAGTCCTTTCTTATTCAAAGTTCATGAAAGAAATCCTCACAAAGAAGCGATCCTTCAATGAGGTAGAGACCGTAGCTTTCACTGAAGAGTGTAGTGCACTCTTGCAAAACAAGTC
>VHZZ01017489.1:962-13295 GCA_009801015.1 Silene noctiflora
AATCATCTTATTAGGTTTTTGCATGTCAAAAACCTCTCTTATTCTCTCTAAAAATATAAGATTAAGATCTATAATTTTTTTTCATTCTTCATCACAAAATTACCGAAACAATACTAGTGTAGTATCAAAGTATTATTTGTGATTTAAGCTCATCTTTTATACTAACTAGATAAATTAGTATACTAGATTTAAAGGTGGATTTGTCTTGGGTTTTCTTCTTTAGAGGTCTTCTACTCTTGAGGTCTTAAGGAGGATCATCGTAGTTCATTGTAAGCTCAAGAACAATCAAAGAAGGAGTCTTTGGTTGTGCCCAATAAACCGAAATTCTCATTTGTAAGAATAAAGATTTTCTTCCTTATATCTTCTTGTTTTTGTTATGCATGCATAAAGATCTCACTAGTTAATATGTTAATTAGTTCATTAGTATGACTATATCCAGTATATGAAACCTTCAAAAAAACCTTGGGTCACGATCCGAAACGATCTCCTTAGGAACACCATGATATCGAACGGTCTCATCTACATAGGCACTAGAAAGGCGGACCAAACTCCAAGTCTCTTTTATAGGAATAAACCTCGCACACTTGGTTAATCTACCTACAACTACCCAAACGACATCCTTTCCACTAACGGTCTTGGGCAAGGCCATCACGAAATCCATGGAAATGGACTCCCATTTCCACAAAGGCCCATCCAAAGGTTGTAGTAAACCTCCAGGTCTCTTATGCTCAATCTTCACTCGTTGACAAGTAAGGCACCTTCCCACATAGATCACTATGTCATCCTTCATGTTAGGCCACCAAAACTGAAGCTTTAAGTCTTTTTACATCTTGTCTCCTCCGGCGGTGAATCGAATAAAGGGATAGATGAGCTTCATTAAGCAATCTCTTCCTTATGTCCATGGCATCGGGAACATAAATGCGACCTTGCTAACGAAGATACCCACTAGCATAAATCTTGCAATTATTAGCTTTACCGTCTAGAATCTTGGCTCGGAAACTCTTGAAAGTAGCATGATCTTCAAGGGCATCAAGGATGTCACGATGAAGAACGGGCTCGGCAGTTATAGCACCTAGGTAATCGAATCCACTCTCCACAATTTAGATGTTCAACTTACAGAATTCGGCATAAATATCGTCGGGAAGCACTCGAATGACACTCAAGGAATGATTCGTCTTCTTACTAAGGGCATCGGAAACCATATTAGATCTTCCTTCATGATACAACAACTCCACGTCATAATCATTCACCAATTCTAACAAACGTCGTTGTTTCATTTTCAACTCCTTTAGGGTGATGATATACTTTAAACTCTTGTGATCGGTGTAGATATGGCAATGAACTCCAAAGAGGTAGTGTCTCTACATCTTCAAAGCATGAACAACGGTGGCTAATTCGAGGTTATGAGTAGGATAGTTCACTTCATGAACTCTAAATTGTCGCGAAGCATAGGCAATACCTCTTCTATTTTTCATGAGCACACAACCTAAACCCATCTTGAAAGCTTCACAATACACATCAACGTCCACACCATCCTCGGGCAAGGTCAACACGGGAGCGGTAGTCAACCTTCTATTCAATTCTTGGAAAGCATCTTCACAAGCATCGGTCCACAAAAACTTGGATTCATTCTTCAAAAGTTGAGTCATTGGCCTAGCAAGCTTGGAGAAGTCCTTCACAAAGCGACGGTAATAACCGGCTAAACCCAAGAAACTTCGAATCTCACCAACATCTGTAGGGCTCTTCCACTTAACTACGGCTTTAATCTTCGCGGGATCCACCTCACACCATCCTTGGATATCACATGTCCAAGGAAAAAAACTTCGGACAACCAAAACACACACTTAGAGAATTTGGCAAACCCGTTTTGATGGCAAAGAACTCCTAACACGGTACGAAGATGATCAGCATGCTCTTCTTCGGTCATGGAAAACACAAGAATATCATCAATGAAGACCACAACACACTTATCCAAATACTCACTAAAGGTTCGGTTCATTTGGTCCATAAAGATAGCAGGAGCATTGGTCAATCCAAATGGCATCACCTTAAACTCTAAATCACCATATCACGTGCTAAAGGCGGTCTTAGGAATATCGGGCTCACGAACGGAGATTTGATGATAACCGGATCTCAAGTCAATCTTGGAGAATGTAGAAGCACCTTTGAGTTGATCAAACAAGTCTTCAATTCTTGGTAGAGGGTACGTATTCTTGATGCTAACTCGGTTGTGTTCACGGTAATCAATACAAAGTCTCATGGATCCATCTTTCTTCTTCACAAAGAGCACGAGAGATCCCCACGAAGAGGCACTAGGTCGAATAAATCCCTTCTAAATCATGTCATTAAGTTGCAATATCAACTCCTTTAACTCGGTCGGTGCCATACGATACGGGGCTTTAGCACTAGGTCCGGTTCTGGGTACAAGGTCGATAGAGAATTCCACAACACGCTCGGAAGGAATTCCGGGCAACTCGTCGGGGAAAACGTCGGGAAACTCACGAACCACGGGCACTTCTTCAAGCTTAGGTAAAGGAGTAGAAGTAGAGGTCACCACACACAAGTAGGCTTGACAACCTTGCCTTACCATACTCACCAACTTCAAAGCGGAAATTAATTTCACACCCATTTGGGATCGGGTTCCCTTATAGGTAACACAGACACCTAAAGGACTCTTGAGACAAATATTTTGGTCTCTACATTCAAACCTAACAAGGTACATAGAAAACCAATCCATTCCAAGGATTACATCGAATTCCTCAAGGGGAAAGCGAAGTAGATTAGCGGGAAAGAGAGTCCTCACAATAGAAATAGGAACATTGGAGTAAGAGAGGGAACAAGAGAAAATTTCTCCATATGGAAAAGATATTGAGGTATATTCACTAGGAGTAGGCTCAATGGATAGTTTTTCCGAAAATTTGGAAGATAAGAAGACAAACATGCGCCGGTATAAAAGAGAATAAGGCAAGGATGATCGAATATGGAGAACATACCCATGATGATATTGGGATGAGTGGCGGCTTCGGAACGTCCCATGACAAAGATGGTTCTTCTTGGCTTAGCATTTGGAGTAGGAGCATCCTTCTTTTTAGGACATTCATTGACACAATGTCCGGGCTTCTTGCAATAGTAACAAGTCAAAAGTCTTCCATAGTATCCAACTCCGGGGTGTAGAGCTTGCTTGCAATTGAAGCACTTCCTAGCCTTCTTAAGGTTGTTGTTACTTGGTTAAGAAACTTGTCCACTTGGCGCTTGAGCTCTTGGCACAAACTTCTTCTTATTAGCATAGCTTGAAGTAGAGGAAGGCACAAAGGATCTCTTGCCATAAGAATTAGGGCGGTAAGATTGAGAGGCAATATAAGGCTTGGTTCATTATTAATAGCCATCAAAGAACTTTTGGCTTATATAGCATCATCATAGACCTCCACAAAGGAAACGGAGTTCCTTCTCACCATACTTTTCACTTTCGGGTTAAGCTTATTCTTGTAGAAGTAGACACGGTCTTCTTCATCCTTCACAAAATTTGAGGCAAAGTGAGCAAGGTCATTAAATTTGTCGGTGTAATCTTGGACGGAAAACTTTCCTTGCTTGAAATCTATAAACTCCTTAAGTCATTGTTGCTTGATCTCCTTTGGATATAAGCGGGTTTCCACCATGGTCTTGAAGTGACTCCATTCAAGGTAAGGGCCTTGAGTAGCGGTAGGACCTATTAAATTCCACCATCTATCGGCTTCCTTCACAAGAAAGTGAGAGGCAAGCTTCACCTTGTCTTATTCTTACACTTTATAGAGGGAAAAGTTCTTCTCCATATCATGGAACCATTCCAAAAGCAACAATGGGTCAACTTCACCTCCATAAGTCCTAGCATTGTTTCTTGCGAGTTGGCTTGCGATCCAAGCAAAGCTACCTTGTCCATTTTCTTGATGAACGGGTGGAGAGGGATTAGCATGAGCGTTGGCATTCACTCCTTGTTTATTTTGAAGCATTTGGGAAAGGGCTTGCATGATAGTATTCTCCACATTAGTTGGTCGCACCATCTTCTTGCACAAATTCAAACAAGTTAGAACCTACCAAATAGCACAAACAAATAGAATACCAACTTGGTCCTTAATTCTACCCATCTCTCATTCATTATTTCAAGGTCAAGTAGTGTTTTAAGGTTGACGAGCACGCGTATGTGTCGGGAGCATCAATGCCCTGATACCAACTGTGACACCCCGCGGTAATACACAAGTAAAACTAGAAGTTTGCAGTGGAAAATGCGGAATTTTTAAAACCTTTTTGAAGTTTAAACGCGAAGTAACACTAATATAATTAAGGAAAGCATAAAGAGTATAAACTTTAGGTTTTACAAACTAAAGTGAGAAAAGTCTGGGGAAAAGATATCCCTCGAATGACAACAAACAAAAGGTGAGTCTAAGCTACAAATAACAAAGCCCAAGGTAAATGCTTGCTAGCTTACATGGTCTCACCCCAAGCATCACCAACATGTAACTATCATTCATGTAAACATGAATGCCACAGTCAGTGGGGAGTAACTCAAAGTTCTCCTAGCCACATTACATCAAAATGAAAGTAAAGAAGAACTCAAATAAGCAAGACACATCAATAATGACATAACAACTTAAATAATAAGGCATATGTGATCAGAAAGGATAGACTTGCGGGACATAGAGGAATTAACCATACATGAAGCATAAGAGACATATGAAGCTCGGAAGTAACATTATAACAATAACATATTCAATGCTCAAGTATGAACTCTAATGGAAAATGGCACATGCACTCATTCAAGGCATATAACACGCTCTCACTGCTCTAGACAAATACTTGACAGGATAATCTCACACCTAATCAAAAATAAACCAACTGGGCTAAACTATTGTAGTAAAGGAAGTTGGGATCGTATCCACAGGGAGACAAAGATGTTCTAGAACTCAACTAAGTTTTTCCGAGTAACTGAATCTTGGGGTTTGATTTGTTGGTTTAACTAATCTAAAGACAGTGAAGTAAAAGCAAGCAATTAAGGAACGGGTTTAAAAACAATATAAGAGAAGCAGCTAGGATTATCGGTTCACCACGGTCAATAACATTCAAAATCATAGGTCAAAGGTCGGCATAAAATAGAGTCAGAAGGGTATTGAACAGTTCCTTTCGGTCTACCATTCCCTTAGAAATCTAATATAGCTTTCGCCCTAATTAGGTATTTCTATTGTTCGCAACTAGTTCTCACCCAATACCGCTCTTTCGATCCAGGTCAAGGCTTAACAAACCAATCAACTGATCATATGCATTTAATCTATTAATTACGGTAAAAGATGCGATTAACAATTCTAACACGATAAAAATTCTAGATTTAACGCCCTAACAAAATTCCATTAAACAACCGTGGCTCCCCTAAATCCTAGCATTAGGGAAATTAGCTACGCATACTAAATTTAATTAAACAAATGGTAAATACAACAATCGAATTAATCATAATTAAGGAATATGAATAATAAGCAAACATAAATAACGAGGAAATAAATGATAGGGAATACAGATGAAAATAAAGGAGAGAAGTTGAAGAGAGAAATAAAGATTAAATTAAAGTACCGAGTGAAAACAGAGTGATTGCAAGTTCCTAGATCTAGAAAGCAAAGAAACAAAACAAAATTCGGATCCTTATCACTGTTTCTCCCCCTCACTTAAGTAGCAAGAGGCGTGTTAACCTAAACATTAAATAATGGGCTGATTTAAACAAGTTTAGAACTCTCCTAAAAACAGAAACAGTCGATCGACTAAAACGGAAGTCAAAATAGTCGATCGACTAAAACATATTGTCGATCGACTAAAACTCCAGCACAACAGCTCCAGTCTTTACTCCAGCCGTGTCTACACTCATCCATATGCATCCCAAGGTGACGAATCCAAAGCTCGACTCTACTAGCTTACGAAATGCAGCTCTGAGGATAGGTTTAGGCTTGATTATGCGCATTTGGGTCCAATCCTGCATTAAATACAAAATAACCCAAAGTAGTCTATTCAAAGGGAAATAGTAACTTATCGCTACTGAATATGCATAAAAATTGGTGCCAAAAAGCATAAAAAGTATGTGTAAAATGCACGCATCAAACCTCCCCAAACCAAACCCTTGCTTGTCCCCAAGCAAGCAATAGACACAAGACTAAATGAAACTAATAGAACGGATTTCATTCTCAGAGCTAGCTATAATTCACCATGCTTAAACCGTTTAATGCAACAACCCAGCACTGTAGTAATGGGTCAAATGCAAACGAGTTAAATCAATGTTTTGAAGTTGCTGAACTGTCGACCTTGCCAAACTCGTATATATCGGACTCTCACGGGTCGCTCATCACACAATTTGAAGAACATGGTAAGCATTTTGTAAGATAGAAGGAAACAAAGACGCTCACCTAACTATGACCTATAAGAACATGCATGCAATCTAACATGAGACCGACCTCTAATGACCGTACATATGCATTCCAACCAAACAGGGCCAAGACACATGCCGAGGACTTACATATAGTGTGAGGTGAGGTAATTGGGTAGGAAAGGGCAAAGTAGATTTGGATATGTGGAGGTAAAGACAAGCTAGTACAACCGTAACCAAATAAAAGAGCATTCCGCTTAACATCCCAATTTTAGTAAATAAAAACAATGCCAATGCGGCATACAACTCACTCACACCATCAAGAACACGACTCCCCATAAGATATAATGATAGACATGGGAGTAAACATCAACATTTTTTTTTTCATTTTTTCTCTCATCATTTTTTTTCATTTTTTATTTTTAAACAACTTTCTTCTTCTCATTTCACCCTTCTTCTTGAATTAAGACAAATTACCAAATTGATAAACAAAACATACCCATAATCAACAACCAAACTAGCTTGACAAGGGTAGGCTAAATTCAGGATTGTAGTTGATAAATGGGTCAAAACTGGTCAATTTGGCATGTGAACTTCAAGAGTAAAAAATGAGAAAAAAGGATTTGCCTCTCCACATGTGCCACCACCACAACCCGAATGCATACAGGTACTAAGAGATGGATATCATGCTTACGCAAATTGATGTTACATGCCTTATAAGGAGTACTACTCACATCCTACATGAAACTGGTCTTGAATGTCAGCAATTTATAAAAGCTCTATACCTTAAAATGTTTTAGTAGGTTGTCGATATTAAGTCAAGTCTATTTGTTCATCAAAAATCAAACAAAAACTCGTAAATCATGCATTTGACTATACTCGTAAAATGCCAGTTATGCAAGGCTTAGGCAATAAAGACAAATTGAAGTGCAATATCATCCTAGAAATCTGACTGATCTGACTCGACCTAAATGCGGAAGTAAACATGCTAATTTTTATTGATTTTTTTGTTTTTTTTTTTCATTTTTTTTAAAACGAAATAAAGAACAATGCATGCACGAATGCAATAAATGTGAGACAAAAATGCAATAAAAACAATACAGATGCAAAACAGATGTAAATACCCTCCCCAAACCAAATCACGCAATGCCCTCATTGTGATCAGCAAACAACCGCAGCAGTGTAAAATGGGGAAAGGCGAAACATGCGAAAGGAAAGTAGAGTATAGAGCGTACCGGACACAACAAACACCTCCCCAAACCAGCCAACAACAAGGGGAGGTCGTGACTAACAGCACTAGTCGTCGTTCGGAACGTACATAGGATCATCATCTTCCCGGGGTGGCCGGGAACCACCGGCGAAGTCAGCCCGGTACCTCTCTTCAACCTCAGCAGTGTCCTCCTCCTCCTCGGTTGCTGGGTACCCACCCTCCGGCCACTGGAAGTAAGAAGGGTGCGGCTAACCCTATGGTGGAAAACGTCCGGAGCGGGCGTAGTAGTCGTACATCGGGAACCCGGCGAGAGCCTGGTTCATCTCTATCCTTGCGGTACGCCTGCACAGGTCAAGTAAAATGTCATCACGTGCCCCTTGGTCCATGACCGGGGGGGTACAAAGGGAAGGGGAGCAGTAAAATGAGCCCGATAAACTGGATTGTAATCCACGCCGATGTGGGGTGAAGCACGAGTGGGGGTCGGTACATGAGGGGGAGTCCTAGAGGACTGACCGGGCTCCCTATACGGCGGAGATGGCTGCCTGGGCTGAGTGGTGCGTCGCATGGGCAACCGGTACGGTACAAGGTAGGAGGGGTAAGGGGGCGGGAAGGCTTATGGGCGATGAAAGGGAGTGGAACGAGGGGTGGAAGGGAGTCACAGGGTAAGGTCACAGAAGTGTTTGTGGCAATCTTCCACGTGTTGTTGGCAGAGAGCCGGCTTAACTGGCGCATATGAGTGATAGAGAGGAGACAATTATCAACTAAGTGAGGGTCCTCGTGACCTACGGGCAGCATGACCCGGGGGAAGTCGAGAAAGAGACGGCGACCTAAATAAGTCACCAACCCTCCACAGTGTATGGAGGTCAAGGCTCCCCTCCGCACTGAATTAAACCGTTGAGCAACAAAATAAGAAATGTTAAACATAAACGGCCGGCCACTATCAATGTTTAAGTAGAAAGCCAAAATAGATAGCTCCTCGGTGTTGACATTGTTCGACTCCTTTCTGGCAAAAAGTGTACCGCCAATAAGGCGGAGCCAATAACGGACCGGTGGATGGTGATCAAATTTGCCCCGTTACAGGTCCTCAAAATGGTCAGACAAAGCAGCCCACATGGGTTCAATAAGCTTACGGGGGGGCAGTGTGGGGTCCGTCATTATAGACACCAAGATGGGCGCCAAATTCAGCAAGAGTCCATGCAAAATCAGTGATAAATAGCTGAAAGTGGACGCAAACACTATCCCGGTCATTGTCATAGTCGCTACCATAAAAGTGAAAACTGATAAAAAATTCAAGGGTGGGCAACTGAAAGGTGAATTCCTGCATAGAAACAAGGCTGGACATACTGATACCATTGAGGATTTCAGCAACTGACTCAAAGAGACCCAAAGTGGTGAGACCGTCACGGTCTAAAAATCGCGTCGGAACGATATGGTGTTCCGAAAGAGACTCAAAAAGCTCTTTTTGAGCAGTAGAAGAGAAAAGTACCTCGGGGTAGTCGGTTAGACTACCTATTGGCTCGAAAGGAACTAAGGCTGATTGCATGTGAGACGGTTCGAGCGCGGGATCTGGCTGAGCGTGTGACGATCCTCCCTGAGCTATTCTCCTCTTGCTTCCATCCATCATGTATCAGCACACAAGATAAACAAGTAGTAAACAAGTGAGGTTTTAAGAAATCCCAAAATTAAGAACAAACCCTAATTGATTGAAATAAAATTGGGGGGAAATTGGAAATTAAAGCATAAAGAGGGATTACATCTTACTTGTATACTCTTAAACTGATTTAAGCAAGGAAAAATCCGAAAATTACCAAATCAATTGAAGATCAAAACCCTAAATAATTTCGAAAACTGACGCAACAAAATGCAACAGCACCAACACGCGCGTGGGTGATTTTTTCGAAATAATAGCAATGAGATTTGATAAAGCTTGGATTTAAAGGAAAATAAGAACAAATTTCGATGCTAGAATAATGGAAATTAGGAGAGTTGAGTAGACAAAAGAGTGAAGTGTCTAGAATAATGAATGAACAAATAAAGAGGAGAAGGAAAACTCCCTTTAAATTCGTCTGAAGAATAGCTTTAGTCGATCGACTAAAACAAGCAGTCGATCGACTATTTCATCAACTTAGTCGATCGACTAACACCAATGGTCGATCGACTTTTTTCCGACATTGCATGCTTCCCAATCCTACTGCTCGTGCATCATATACTAAGGCGACACATGACGCCTTTATTGGACCTGAAAAACACTCACAATTTCCAAGAAAAATACCAAAACTACTATCCAAATTGTCTTGATTCTAAAGCACACAATGTCTAACTAAAGTAATTAAAGTACGCAACTAACAAAACTAAATGTCTCTTGCAAAGTTAGATAAATGTACAATCCTAGTTGCCTCCCGGATAGTGCTGGTTTATGAGGTCCCGCTCGACCTTACTACCTCAATCTTATGTTTCGGAAATGGAGTCGAGGTATATTACTTCGACCTTGCCAACAACGTCATTGATATTCTGATATGCTTCACGTGGTGACCATTTACCTTAAACCTCTTTCCCGCGGAGTTCTCTAGCTCAATGGACCCAAACTTGGAAACAAAAGTTACCGTGTAAGGGCCGCCTCATCTGGATTTCAGCTTACCAGGAAATAGACACAGTCGGGCATTAAACAACAGCACCTTATCTCGAACCTTGAACTCGCGCAATATGATTCTCATATCATGCCATCTTTTGGTCTTTTCCTTATATATGCGGGCATTATTATAAGCATACAACCGAAACTCTTCCAATTCATCAAGCTGCAATAAACGCTTATCACGACACAGTTTAGGGTCAAAGTTAAGAGCACGAATGGCCCACCAGGCCTTGTGCTCTAATTCTACTGGTAAATGACATTATTTCCCATAAACTAATCAATATGGCGATGGGCCAATCGGTGTCTTAAATATAGTCCGGTATGCCCAGAGAGTGTCATCTAATTTTATATTCCAATCTTTTCCAGATTTTGAAATAACTTTAGCCAAAATTTCTTTAAGTTCCCGATTGGAAACTTCTACGTGTCCACTAGTTTGGTGATACCCCAAACCTCTACGATGTGAGACACCATATTTAGAAAAAAAGAGCACAAAGTTTTTTTTCTTTAAAATGCATACCTCAATCGCTGATGACAACACGAGGGGCACCAAATCGAGGGAATATTACCTTTTTGAAGAGTTGGATGACAGTCTTAGCATCACAATGGACTGAAGCAACAACTTCGACCCACTTAGACACATAATCTACAGCCACAAGGATATACCTATTACCTTTACTAGTCGGGAATGGTCCTTGATAGTCAATTCCCCAGACATCGAAAATTTCGACCTCTAAAATGCCAACTTGAGGCATCTCATGCTTTCTATAAATATTCCCTTTCCGCTAACACGCGTCACAAGCTGAAACAAAATTCTTAGCATCCTTAAACAYAGATGACCAATAAAAACCAGACTGAAGTACCTTAGCCACGGTCCTGGATGGACCGTGGTGACCACCATAAGATGAAGAATGGCAAGCCTCTAGGATGGCCATGGTCTCCCATTGGAGGTATGCATCGTCGATAAAGACCATCAGCACACTCCTTAAATAAATAAGGATCATCCCAAAAGTATTGTTTCACGTCGTGGAGAAACCGCTTCCTCTGCTAATATGTCAAATCTGGAGGTAAAGTACCACCTACAATAAAATTAGCATAATCAGCATACCATGGATTCTCTGTATCAAATATAAATAACAAAATATCATCAGGAAAAGAGTCGTTAATAGGCAAAGAATCGCCTCCCTCTTGAAGTGGTAGTCCCGAAAGATGGTCGACAACCAAATTCTCAGTGCCTTTCTTATCTTTGATCTCCAAGTCGAACTCCTGAAGTAGGAGTATCCACCGCAATAGACGTGGTTTAGCTTCCTTCTTGGCAAGAAGGTATTTCAGCGTTGCATGGTCAGAAAAGATGGTAACTTTCGAACCTAAAAGATAGGAACGAAACTTCTCCAGCGCATAAACCATAACCAACAACTCTTTTTCTGTAGTAGCATACTTTACATGAGCCTCATCTAGAGTTCGGCTTGCGTAATAAATGGCACTCAGGGCTTTATCTTTCCGCTGACCCAACACCGCGCCAATTGCATAATCGCTAGCGTCACACATGATCTCGAATGGTAACTCCCAATCTTGAGCCTGAATGATCGGTACTGTGATCTAAGCCTGCTTCAACCTGTTAAAAGCATAATGATACTCACCAGTAAAAAGAAATGGGGAATCCTTTAATAACAATTGTGTAAGTGGTTTAGGTATTTTAAAAAAATCATTAATAAACCGGCGATAAAAGCCAGCATGACCAAGGAAACTTCTTACTCCCTTAACATTCATGGGAGGAGGAAGCTGCTCTACCACTTGCACTTTCGCTCTATCAACCTGGATGCTTTTATCAGAAACTAAATGCCCAAGTACAACGCCCTTGTTGACCATAAAGTGGCATTTCTGAAAGTTTCATTAAACCCTTTTTATTTGACTCATCAAATAACAAAAATAATTAACTCATTAATTTAATGGATCTAGTGCATGCATAACAAGGTATAAAGAAAACATTAAGAGAAAATCAATCTCTTTACTTAGATTAGGGTTTCGGTTTTTTAGGGCACAAGTAAGGTCTCCTACCTTCACTTGTTCTTGAGCTATTAATGTTGGATGATCCTCCAAAATCTCAAGAGTAGAGAT
>VHZZ01017497.1:8254-22077 GCA_009801015.1 Silene noctiflora
CTGTTATGTGTTGGATGTTGTGGTGATACGGTGGATGTGTTGTTGGCTGTGTTGCGAGATGCGTTCTCGGCTGAGTGGAGTCACTTGCGGGAGTGACTTCACGCCCTTGATTCGATCTCCGTGGAACCCGCCATGGGAGGGGATGTGCACATTCACGCCCACTGGCAGGGCTACACACCTTGGGTGTGTAGTCAGTGATGTGGTGTGAGATGGCAGGGCTACACACCATGATTGTTGTGATAGTAACTGACCCCGTGTTGTATTTTGTAACTGTGATGATCCATTCGGAGATGGTGAGCAGATTTGAACAGGTATAGCATTGATGCGCTTGGGATGGATGGGCAATCACCTTGTTAGAGAGTCTTCCGTTGTGTTGAGTCTTATAGTAGTTGGTTTTGAGACTTGTATTTCGTTTGGTTTTGTTAAACAGTTTTGGTTAGGCAGTTTGATAAACAGTGTAATCGCTAAATACTTTATTTAAGTTGTTTCGTTATTGTCTTATGATTATCATTGCCTCGGGAAACCGAGATGGTAGCATCTCCATACCTAAGGTGGCCTCGGTAAGGCACTTTGGAGTATGGGGGTGTTACAGATGAAACTTCTTATCTGTCTTGGATGGCCTGGGAAGTGTTCCATCGATGAAGCAGTTTTTATTCTTCGACGCTAACGCCATGAGAACATCTTGTTTCCAACCCATAAAATCATTACCATCAAATAACGGCAAAACCAGACGCAAGAATGGTTGATTAGAGGAAGAGAGGTAAAGAGGATCGTCATAGTAATCATAGCTATTATCGTTGTTTTCTGAATTCTCAGGCATGTTGAATAATTAATGCAGTATTATTTGAGAAATTTGCGTAAAAGAATTGATCTTGGATGATTTCTTAAAGCGGAAGCGAAGTTGATGATGAATATGTGATAAAAGAAAAAGGATTGAATTAATTGGTAACTTATACCATATTAAATTGATAATTGTGATGATATGAACATAGGAGATGATAGAAGAGAGATAATCTGAATTATTAATCTTTTAATTTGATTCATTAAACTTGTGTTACAATGATTCCATGATTAGCTATTTATACACATAAAAGCACCGAATTTAACTAACTAACTAACTGACTAAGGTTGTCTTATTATTAACCATTAGTTTATATAACTAACTAAATAATCAAGTTAGTTACACTGTCTAATAGTTACAGCTTATGATAACTTATTTTTAAATAGTGGTCACATTTGGCCGTAAAATGGTTACAAAATTCAGTTTTATTGTTTCAGGCCAAAATGACTCGTCTGAAGCAAGACCAACTAATTAAAAAAATATGAGTCACTTAAAGTGGTAAGAGATCTCTCATTTCCAATATGAAATTGGGGGTTTGATTCTTTCGGCATAGAGAGCCCAATTGAACAAAAAAAAAAAGAACAATATAGTGACTTGCGCAACCCAATTTGAAACGGTTTGACGGTAACAATTTAACTCATATTAGTATATAAAGTGAGGGGTCGAGATTATATATAGTATGAAAACATTAAAAGAAATGGACTTATCCAATTCTATTAGAAAATAGAGAAAATCTTTATTATTTGTAATTAAAGCAATGACGATAAAGAAATAGGTTGAAATTATATACAAACTGAATATTAGAAAAAATGGACCTATCCATTTATTGTAGAATCTCTCCATATTCTATAAGTGGGCAGGTGAGCTGTTGGGTTGGCACGACACATCATGGTCCGTGTCTAGGCTGAAGTTTGAGAAAAAAGATCTGGCTTAGGCACGACCCACCTGAGCACAACACGCTTGGGCACGCTCGAAATACAAAGAAATTGGGTTAATGTGGAGGAATTGTTAACGCACGCTTAAGCACGGCACAACACGTATGGGCCGTCATGAGCCGCCATTTCATTTGACACGTACAGCATGGCACGGTGGTAGACCTGTCAAACGGGTCGGATGGGTCGGGTCCCAGGTCGGGTGGGTCGGGTCAGAATACGGGTCGGGTCGAATACGGGTCGGGTTAGGGTCAGAATACGGGTCAAGAAATAATTTTTAACGTCTTTTTTAATCTATTTTTTTAATTTAAAAAATAAATTTTAAAAACGTAAAACATATTTAAAATTAATATTTTAATCACATTCAACGTTTACATTAGTTATTTCAACGTTTACATTAATTATATTGACATAATTATTAAATTAAAGTTTTTTTAATAATTATTTTAGTATCAAGTATTGTAAAAGTGATATAAATTTGACTTTTTAGTTATGTTTGTGATTTTTAATAATAAAAAAATAATTTTTTAACAATTTTTTTCAAATATAATATAAAAATATTAATATTTTAATAAAAATCTTGATTTATCTTTGACCCAACGGATCGACCCGTTCGGGTCGGGTCTTGACCCTAAAATAACTGGTCATTTTGGGTTCGGGTCAAACGGGTCACGAGTCGAAAAAATTGGGTTTGTAACCCTAAAAAAACGGGTCAGGCGGGTCGGGTTTTCGGGTCGGGTCGAGTTTTGACAGGTCTGCACGATGGTGACGGCACAATACAGAGCCCGACTTCGGTGGAAAGGCATAAGGCACGGCCCACTTCCAGCTTTAATGGAAAGGATCCCAATCTTTTATCCATAAATTGGAGTTGTTTGCCTTAGGCCCGTAAATTTTGTTTGTAGTTGGGCCAAAACTTTGCACTTCTCATCCCAAATCAGTTTGTCTTTGGTCCAACATAAAATTTCGTTTGGTTTCACGTTCGCCATAGTGTCTTTCAAATAACGCTCGAGAAAAACAATATTAGCTAGTAAGTTCAGTTTAGTTTAAGTCTATTAAGTTCAGTTCAGTTTAATTTAACTCTATTAAGTTTAGTTCAGTTCAAAAAAATAGGATCATTTGTTATCAAAATACAATCCACACGGCCACGTATACTAGAAAATTAGGTTGAAATTCGAACACGTGGCGTGGCGTAGCCGGTTCTTAACCAGACACGTTAGTTCACTTGACGTGTTTATACAAAGCACACTTTATACATATTCTCAATTTGTAGTTTGGTGCTCCCTATTACGATGTGTCGTCGTAGTTGACTGTTTAGCAGGCATGCAAACACCATCATCTCCGCTCGATCACTGATAATAATATGATGTTTCGCAACACATCCTTTCTGTACCT
This sequence comes from Silene noctiflora, assembly GCA_009801015.1. Taxonomy (NCBI): domain Eukaryota; kingdom Viridiplantae; phylum Streptophyta; class Magnoliopsida; order Caryophyllales; family Caryophyllaceae; genus Silene; species Silene noctiflora. The sequence continues at coordinate 11,420 of VHZZ01017497.1, forward strand.
CACTTTAAATTTTCAAACTTATAAAAATTAAATTCGATAAATATCTTGAGACAGGCCCTATTCCAATGTTCTTTTAAGCATTATTCAAAAAATAAACTTTATTTCATTAAAACACAAATTTTCATTAAAAATGGAAACTATCTGTCACAAGCTGAAGACGGATAGTGCCTCTCTCATAATATGCAAGTGACACTATTCATCGAGTGTTCCATTTCTTCCCCACTTCTCCTCCTATTTGTTTTATTGTAAAAGATACACTATCTATTTTCAGCTTGTAACGAATAGTGTTCGTCACAAATAAGACGCTTTTTCATTAAAAAATAATCCACCAAGTTGGGTAAGTGTGAGACTCATGCCTTGATAGTTCATGCCTAGTCCAACCTACAAGTCAAGAGTAATCTATTTCTATTTTCTACCGTATTCACAGGAAAATAAAATTTCACTTTTATGGCAAAATTAACAATTTTAAAAATTTAATGCTATCACACACAAAGGTTAACTTTTGTTGAAACCAAAATCCAACTTTCCCTTTTCTCCACTCCATTTTCACAATCTTTAAACACAAAACCCAACATTTTTTTACCTAACTCCTTGCATTATTTTCTCACATTAAACACATCAAATTCAAAAAAAATTTAAAAAATTCAAAAAAATGGCTGGTTACAGAGCAGAAGATGATTATGATTACCTATTCAAAGTAGTTTTAATTGGAGATTCAGGTGTTGGTAAATCTAATTTACTGTCAAGGTTTACTAAGAATGAGTTTAGTCTTGAATCTAAATCCACCATTGGAGTTGAGTTTGCAACTAGAAGCTTGAATGTTGAGGGTAAAGTTATTAAAGCTCAGATTTGGGATACTGCTGGTCAAGAAAGGTTGAATTTTAATGCTCAATTTTTGAGTTTTTATATGGGTATTTGTTAATTTGATGTGGGTTTTGCTTGGTTTTGGAAAATTTGGTGAAAGATTTAGTCTTTTTAGTGTTCTTTGCTCATTGTTTTGTGTATAATTTTAAATTTTTTATATGTGTTTTTGTTAATTTGCTCTGGGTTTTGCTTGGTTTTGGGAAATTTGGTGGAAATTTTAATCTTATTAGTGATCTTTGTTAATTGTTGTGAGATTTTATGAATGTGGTGTTTTTGATTATGTAATGTGATTTTTTTTGGTTGGATTTGTGTTGTTATTAGTGAGGTTTGCTTAATTTGAGATCTTGCTATTGATGTGTTTGGAGATTTGTGAATGTGGTATGATTTACTGTAAAATTGCCAGTTGGTAGTGATTTGCTTGTATTTGTAAGTTTTGAACGTGTGTAATGCTGAAGGTTGGTTTAAAGTATTGGAATTGGGTATAGATCCATGGGTTTATGGATTTGGAATTACTAGATCTGGCTTGATCTGGGTTTTGGTGAGTAGTCATTTTCGATTGGGTTTTATTTGCTAGGGATGTCGGAATCGTTGTCCTTTGACTGTCATTGCTGATGATTATGTCGGATCTGTTTTGTGTTAAGGCATTTGATTGGAGCGAGAGTGCACTGATTACCTATTAGGATACTGCATTATGCTTTCAAGGTTCATGAAATTGATTATACCTTGTTCTTTGCTGATAAACTGTATAGTGTATAGTGTATGTGATAACTCATAAGTAGTCTTAAGTGTGGCAGTTAGTCTTATGCAAGACCAGGCCAAATACCTGTGGATTCCGTTCCTCGTATAGTTTCATGGCTAGTTGATTCGTTTCAGTTGCAAATTGCAATGATTTCTCATATAAGTTCTTGTGTAAGTTTGGCGATAAGTGTTGGATGCTGATTCCCCGGATGAATGGTTTTGAATGGCATTGTGGTGAGTGTGGTTGTCTTAAGTTGGATTCAATGGTGGGTCGAACAAGATAATGGAGGTTCTTTTATTGAGCAAAAGATCAATTCATTAATAATAATAATAAGCCAAACAACAATTGCAAACCACATCACAATCAATTGAATACAAATTCGTAAAGATCAAACAAAGTAAACGTTTTCTAAAACAAAGTAAACGTTTTCTAAAACAAAGATCACTAATAGATAGTTGATGTTAAATAGTCCTCTTCCCTTTTTTGGTTGTAGTTCAATGAATTCTTCTAACCCCTTAATTATATGTTAGTTTTCATTCTTATCCTCCATATATTGTCTTTAAGTTGTAGTGTATTATACAATTCTCTTGATGAGCTCTGACTTTTCGACTTTCATATATCAAATGAATATGTTCTGTGCCTTGCATTGTTTCAGCTGCTGCTAATAAGTTCATCAGCTTTCAGAGTACGAGACTTAAAAAATGTGAACTTTCTCTATGAAATTAGTCATTCCTCTTAAAAGGTGTCCCGTGTAGTTTATAACAACCTATGAGGCAGTTCGACTTTTAGCTATAGGTTAGACTGTCTTACATAAGAGTACGAGACTTGGAAAGATATTTGTGAAGACCATGTCATTGGGGGGAAATATTAGTTTACTATAAAGAGTTGGTAATGTTGCCAAGCATGTGTCATTTAAAGAAATGTAAAACATATTGGCCAGAGTGGTTTGGACGAATGGTTTGACGTGTTGTTATTTTATCTACCACGGTTTTGGAGGATTTCTATCTGGATGCTGAGATATACTGAATGGCTGGGATGAATACTTTGACCTGTACAACTACATAAACATTTTACAATATTTGCTGAATCGTATGACTATACCTAGGTGTAATGCTTGAAGTGTAGCCCTTAAGTTGCACTTATATTCTTAGATTCCCTTTCTTTACTGATGGTCGTGGTGGGATCGGGTCGGATCATCCAACTATATCTGGTCAGTTTCTACATACATTGCTGGTAGAATGAATGTCTATGGTTTTGACCATTTGAGCATCCATATGTTGCAAATATCTTCAATAATTCTTTGTTACATATGTTGGATGCTTGACTCAGTCATGCATGGACAAATCTACAAGAGGGCATATGAGCTAGAATATAGACTAAAAACATGGCAAATCAACTCACATGTATTATTTATGGAGGAAAGATGTAATGATTTTGGTAAACATTTTTCAAAATTCAAATTCTGGCTGCAATTGCTTCGATCCGTTACGTACTTACGTTATTCTTGAACTGATACACATTTCGGTTGAGTTTGAACAAATCTGGTACACCAGAATCTGTTTCTACTGAACGAGCTTTAAAGTTTAATCTAAGTTTATCAGGAACAGCTAAATGGGGATCTTCTTGATTTAAAGGTTGAGCCTTAGACACTGATAAATCAGAAATCATAGTGAAAGGTATTAGTGGGTCAGTGCTTTTCGGGTATAACAAAAACTTTTGTGCGAGAGTTGCATGCATACAACAAACCTTTCTACTGTTGTACTCCTCATCTAATAATAGGATCATAGAAGGCTCACAGTTCCGGAATTAATGTTAACCTTCTTCTAAAAGTTCAACTGGTTCTATTCCCAGTTTGCCGCACGTACTTAGCAATTATGGAGTACCATATTTTGTATTAGCTGATACCATATTTTTGTACAACTAAGTAAATGTTTTGTGATCTTAGTCAACCATTATTCAGCAATGCCGCTAGTGAGTGAAAGCTTCTTCCATAAAGAGTTGGGACTTGTCGGTACAAGGTGCCTGTTGAAATCTTTGGCAATTAGTAGAGGCTTTTTTTGAGCGTCAGCTGAGCGGTTTTAAGATTCTAATTGATGATTAGATTTACCTCTGTTGCTCATTTTCTTGAAGTCCAAATGTCAAAATCATTTTCGGAGTTTCAGTGTTGGGCTTCATCCAAATGACTAATCCCTGATCCCTTTAATCATCTTTTGTCCAGGTACCGCGCAATTACTAGTGCGTACTACCGAGGAGCCGTGGGTGCACTGCTGGTGTACGACGTGACTAGGCACGCCACATTCGAGAACACTGAGAGATGGCTAAAGGAGCTGAGGGATCACACTGATCCCAACATCGTGGTTATGCTCATTGGAAACAAGTCCGACCTTCGCCACCTTGTGGCAGTTCAAACAGAAGACGGGAAGACTTTTGCTGAGAAGGAATCCCTGTATTTCATGGAGACTTCTGCTCTCGAAGCCACCAACGTCGACAATGCCTTCTCTGAGGTTCTTACCCAAATATACCGAGTCGTGAGTAAGAAGGCTATGGAGGCCGGGAATGATGCAAATGGTTCGGGTGTGCCCGCTGGTGAGAAAATCGACATTGGTAAAGAAGTTTCCGATGTTAAGAAAGGTGGTTGTTGCTCTAGTTAGAAGATTTTGGGTAAATCTTACGAGTATTATTTAGATTTGTAAGAGTTCCCCTTGTGTGTAGCTGAGAAATTTCAATTATTTCATTTTCCAGAGTTCTATTAGACATTCACACTTGTCTGTCATTTATGAAGTTATTATATAGAAACACGAAAGTTTTCGAGTGGGTGAAGAAAAGGGTTGTTAATGCGATAGCAAATGATGATAGTATTGTCGATGATGTTTTAGCCTGCTGGTTATTGAATGATCGTGAGCATGTTAAGCCAGAAGCCCAAATATCGTCATTAGTAACCCGTCTAATAGTATACGTTTTGTAACAGAGACAGACGAGCTCAGTCAAAATGGAAACAGAGACAGACGAGCCCAGTCAAAATGGATACGAGGATCAAACCAAACTAGTAGTTTTCGGATCACGACCAAGTAACCCGACTTATTTTCTTAATAGTATATGTCTTGTGCTCAATTGAAATCTTTGTTACTTCCATTTTACTAGCTCCTAATCAAGGGTTAAAAACGATGGTGTTGAGAGTACATATTTTGAGTTATTTCTCGTTACAAACCCGTCAAGGTTAGACTATATGAGTAAAAAAAGGACTTGATTGCAACTTCAACTGAATCTTAATTCAGTTGAACCAGAGGTCTCATATTTGAGCTTTGGGGAACGCAACACTGTTAAAGCTTACGAGGGAAGCTTTACCTCGTACGTGAATAAGAGTTACACTTACATAAGTAAAAACTAAGTAATTATTTAGCATTACAAATCCCAATTGCTTTAAGAATAGCTTCAGTGACTAGTTTTTCATCAATTTCTTGGCCATAATCGTTATTAGAAGCATGATTAATTTCCACAATGGATTCCATGACAAAATGAGCATTGCATGAAATCCTAGCATGGATAACATTTATGCCCTTCTCTTCAAATGCTTCTAGGATATGTTCCAGATAATTGTTCATCGGTTTTTCGATTGTTATGTTCAATCGAATTTTCTTGTTGTCGAGTTTTTCCATGTTCAACCTCTGAAAAACAAAATAAACTAATTAAATTAGAAAAATAAATCGCGAGTTTAACACATTCAACATTATAATTTAGTCTCGTATTGCCGATTTGTCTTATACACGACTTAACTAAATTACTTATCGTAAAATTATTGTAGAAAGGGTTAAATGAATTTTAGGATCTTCCTACCTGCTACTTGCATATTTTTTCGAAATATACGTGGCAAAGAGACGGATTAGAGCATTCAGGGTATTTTAACAAGTATTGATTAAACTTAGCGAGTATCAATGATGTTCCTAGAAAACGAGTGTACCATGCATAATTTAAAACGGTAGGAGAGTTCCACGTAGAAAAAACATAGAAGTAAATTGAAAGTAACCAACCATGGAAGATTGTTGCTCAACAATGTTATTTTGGTTCATTGCTTCTTCCCTTTCAAGAGCTTGTAGCTTCATGGTTAAGGCAGATATGTACAAGAATGCATCCATGATTATTGCACAATCATTTTCCTACAAAAAAGTTTAACAAATTTAACTATAAATAACTAATCTTACATTTTGGAATTTCATAAATAAGATGCTGCTATAAACCACAAGAAAGCTCGATAATATACTTATACACGGGTGTACCACATTATAGTATATTGTTTACGTGGTATACCGAGTGCATCTAAAAGTTTTTATAATGCACGCGGTAAATGAATTTAAATCCGACGATCTAAACTAATAGCACTAGGCTAGTTTAAAAAGAATATTTACCGATTTGGAGTTAATAAAATTTTTGAGAATATACAGAGTGCAATTAAAAGTTTTTAAAATTTACTTTATGCTCGTTAAGTGAATTTAAACAAGACGATCTAAACTAAAAGCTTGAGTTACAAAAAAAGAATATTTACCGATTTGGAGTTAATAAGATTTTTGAGAACATGAAGTTTTTTATGAAATGCAACTTTCTTGTGAATCTTACTTATACGACTACTTGCCATTTTGTTTGCACTTTGTAAAGGTAAATAAAAAGGGTAAAAAATTGGAGTAATTGTAGTAAGGTTGGAAGGGTTTATATAGTAGGTGAAGTATGATTATTAGATAATAATGAAAACAAAGGGAGAGTAGATAAGTGACGTGGTCGGGAGATGTCGGCAGTGTATAAGCTTACATGTCGTGTCTTTTATGGTCAAGCAATTGTCCTTCCTATTGTTGGGTACTTCCTATTTTGGAGAATGGTGTTGGAAGAATGTGAAGTACTTGCTATTGGCTGATTAAAATATACGATACGATTTTGTGATACTGAATAAACTTACGGTTTTAGTTTGTAATTGGGTTTGTAGGATAATAAACGGTATTGTTTTGTGATATGTGTCAACTTGATTCGTACTAATTATAAAATTTAACGGATGAATCAGAATAATTTGCACTATCCGATTTTTACGGTATAATTCCTAAATTGATTCTTTTTCTATATGATTTGAATATAGGGAAGTGCTACGGCGACACCGGGTGTTATTGAGTTTGAGCAACATCCTAATTAAATTAATAAAAATATTGCAAAATATTCTCTCATAAACTTGTTTAGCACCAAATTTAAAAAGGGCAAGGATGTAATTGATAATGAAATTTATTTTTAGAAATGAGATAAGATCAACATATGATGAACACAAGCATTACTTTTATTASCTGCATAATTTGAAGATGTAATTGATTGATGAATGTGTCTTGCTTGTGACGGTCACAAATTGTGACGGCACAAATGTTATCACTTTAAGATAAAATGTTACTAACCATTTTTACATTTTCTCATTAAAATTGTCACATTTTGGGTCCGTCACAAATTGTGACGTGTTCACACTTGTCACAAATGAGAATTTGTGTTGATTTAGTTAGTTGATCATGCCATTGGAAACATATGGTACTCTATCTAGTTATCATATCATCTTGATACCTGTTCTTTAATGTCTCCATCTCCTTATCATCATTCCATAATCTTAATACTTCAAGCCTTCCATCCCAGCATCTTAGCATCTTGAGCCAATAGAGCCATGGTATACTTAGACTTATTTACATGGAATATCAACTAATTATATAGGGATAAATTAAAGTTTATAAATTCCATTTTAGTTTTCTAACGTAAAACTTAAATTTTTTTTAGCTTATATGTAATTTTTTGAGTTATAATGTAAGTCTTTTAAGTTATAATGTAATTTTTTGAGTTATAATGTAAGTCTTTTAAGTTATAATGTAATTTTTTGAGTTTAATGTTTAAGTAAATGAACTCATAAACTTTATAACAAAACTCATAATTTTTAAAACAAAACTTGAAAACTTTATGTTAATGATGAGAAACTATGTCATCTGATGTACTACATTAGGTGTATAATCCACTTATTGAACTTAAATTGCCTAAAAATAAATCATATAGGTTTTTGTAAAACCATCTAATACAAAACTTATCGGTATTTCTCCATCAGAACTCAAAACTATCCCTATCCGTATGTGATGTGGTAAACAAGCTTAATAATGTGATAATAATGTAAATTTCTTTTCGGTGTCGAGTCTTAAGAACATTAAGAAGTAAAAGTGTAAGAAAACGTGAGACCTAAAGCCAACTATATATATATCTCAGTGTGATGTTTTTAGGGCTGAAATTAACTGAACTAAACTGAATAGACCTGAAGTGAAATTATAAGAATTGAAAATAAGTTAAAAGAACATTGCCTTAATTACTCCCGCCATGTGATAATGTTACCCATATCGATCCAGAGTTAGGCTAGCCAATACCATACAAAGTTACAAGTTGCAAACCCACAATAATAGTGAAGAATACAACTTTATATGCATTAATTATCAGGTGTACAGACATTCTTTATTCTTAAGATCAAGATTCGACTGAAAAACGCATGCGTTCTGTGATGAAATGGTACTACTACTACTACATGCTACGTACGTAAAATGCCAAAGAGATAATTGGGTAATAATGTGAGAAAGAGAAGAAGGATTAAATTGTCGATTTGCATCAGAAATATAGCTTGGGATTAGACTAGAAATGCGTATTTAAAGGGTGTGTGTCAGTTTTTATCACCAGTCTATGTAGCTGCTCAGTGTTTTCAGTCTTCACGAGTCTCTTATTTTGCATCTCCCTTTTGTCCATTACAATTTACAACTTCAATTCAATGCCTCCATCTTTCTTTTTTGCTTGTGTAAAACCGTCTTTCTTATATATGAAGATACTCGTTTATTGATAGTAGTAAATACGGAGTAAGTACTTAATCAATAAAAGGACCATGTTCGGTGGGGGTGGTATGGCCGTATGGGGTTGACAATGGAGTTTAATTCGTTTGTTGATGCCGGAAAATAAAATCGAGTTGGTGAAATTTGGCCGGTTTGAAAAAACAAATCACCCGAGTTGTTCAAAGACACGTATATTTGGTGGGTGGCCCAACCGAACCAAATTAACCTTGCTCGACTCAATTGATAACTCGGAAATGTAAAAATAATGATCCACATAACTATAGGAAGTTGAATTGAAATGTTACTTCCTCCACTTTTAAATGTTCTTTGATTGCACATTGGGCACGGAAAATCAAATTTACTATGTACTACGTATAAGACTTGGTTTATTGATAGAATAAATTGTGTATTTACATTATGAAAGCTGATACATATATATAGGAATGCTAGGAAGAATATTTACTCTAATTACAATGATATGAAGAATATGATCTTTCTATTTTACAATATGAACACAATCAATTTGCCTTGATTGGAGGAGATGATTGATATGCTGATATATTGTTTGCTTGATTGGCAAGATGAGTGATCTTTGCTGTATTTAGATTAATATGGTTTTAATACGCCCCCGCAAGATGGACGTCCGATGAGTAAGGCCAATCTTGGTTCGCAATTCGAGATATTGAGGCTTGTGGAGCGGCTTGGTGAGGATGTCAGCTGATGCGTGCATTTCACATAGACTTTACGGTCCGTTTTAGCACGCATTTCTATGTCGATTAGGTGATTTATTATCACTTTATGCCCCGAATATGCTACTTTGTACTTTCATTACCATTTTGTAGGTACAAGCTGAGAAGTAGCGGAAACCGAGCCAGAACCGCCTCAAGTTTGCATTCTTAGGAGATGGAAGAGTCGGAGCAGAATGCTTACGCATTGGAAAGCGTGAAGCCAAGTCAGAAAGCCAAGTATTTTGCCAATACAAAGTTGCAAAAGATCGAAGGCCTCGATCGAGCTGTCCTGTGCTCGATCGAGAGGTTAATGAAGAGGAGAAGACCTCGATCGAGCTGTCCTGTGCTCGATCGAGAGGATGCTGGAGTGAAGGTCCTCGATCGAGCTGTCCTGTGCTCGATCGAGTGGATTGTTGAGAAGAAGTACTCGATCGAGAGGTGTCAATTCCTCGATCGAGTAACTTATCCATTATGGGCTTTACGTCCATCAGTTTTTAGATTAGGTTTTACTTAGGTTTATAAATAAACTGATTAGCGTGTTAATCAGGAGAACATATCATATCAGATCATATTATCATCGAACATCATCATTGTCACGTATCATTAGACATCGACGCATATCTTTCCTTTAAACTTATTTTCTTGGGTTTTATGCTTGAATCTTGTGTTCTCTACGCCGGATTGCTTGAGACAGTATAATTCCTTCTCTTAATCTTAATCTAATTTTCGTTACTTTGTTTTGTCGTGTTAATCTCTTCTTAATTTCTGCCCTAATCTTCTGTTTATGCAAATTAGTTGTTATCATCTTTATATCATGCTTTCTATTGGTTATTTTGTATTAATTGCTTTAGTTAGTAATATTAATATGAGTAGCTAATTCTTTAATATGTTGGGATGAGGGAAGCCGTGTTAGATGCATGATAGGTTTGACATGTTAGGGTAGTTTTGCGGTAGGAATTGTGTCTAAGCAATTTAATTGTTGTTTGGTTGAATGAGTGCACGCAGAAGACCAATCGTTTAGTTAACCCCGACCTAGATCGAAAGATTGGAAAGGTAGGCTTGCTTAGTACAATAATTGATTCCTAAGAGGGCGAAAGTCAATTAGGTTGACCTTAGGGCGACTTGAGACCGAAAGGGTATAGTCTGTGGTTTGAGACCGAAAGGAGATAACCTTGCTCTTCCTACCAATAAACTGACCGACCTAGTTGAACAGATGACACGGTGGACCGAAATCCTGGCATATCCCTTCTCTATATGTTTTTACATCTATCTTTCTTTGCTTTACTTCTCTCGCTTTATTTCTCTTCCTTTAAATCTTTAGTTGTTTAGAAACCAAATCAATCAAACCTCCGTTTTTGTTACTAGACAGAATTGACCATAGATAATTAGTTTCCTCCCTGTGGAGATCGACCCTACTTCCGCTAGCTGCCCAGTTAGTAGACCTAGGACTTTATTTTT
>VHZZ01017500.1:9065-23952 GCA_009801015.1 Silene noctiflora
CAGCCCGTAACGCAACTTACTCGATCGAGTAAGTATGTTACTCGATCGAGTGGCCCTTACTCGATCGAGTGACCCAGCTATTCGATCGAGTACCCTACTTCCAGACTCTGAATTAAAAAGACACAGACTTACTCGACAGAGTAAGTCCTACTCGGTCGAGTCCCTAAAGGCAGGGAAAACCGTAGTATTACATGGGTTTCCTTTCAAAGCTCCGTTAGTGTTTAAAAGATTTCATCCATGTGGGGGTGGGAGCCATCGAACAAAAATCTCGACACTCATATTACTTTTATGCGGAATAAAAATATCAAAGCGATCAAAAGCTTTCTTTGTGACCTCAAATTGTCGACATAGAAAAGCGTGTGGCTCCGTTGTATCTTCGCTATCCCGTCCAAAGACCACATTATAATGCCACTTCCTAATACACCAGCAAGTGACGACAAAATATATTGGTCAATCCGCGACGTTAGTATTTACCTCATATTGCTAGTAGAATTAGAAAGGCAAGTTGAAAAAGGAGAGTTAAAGCATCCACAAAGGCAGAAATTTACCTCCCCATATGCCTTATCTCTCATCATATGGGGCACCCCTTTGTTGCGTTAACCTCTCCATCATTTAGGGATCCTCTACTTTTAGGGGAGGTCTCCAAAAAAATGCAAAACTTTTTTTGTGTTCTTTTGGAGAGGTTCCCAAAATATTGTGAGTAAATTAATTTTGTTGGGGAACCCCGTTGTTGCGGACATAATATTATAAAATGGAATGAAAAAGTTAGTGGAAAATGAGGTGAACGAAAAAAAAAGGAGAGATAAAATATGGGGAGCCTCACCACTGCGGATGCTCTTAGAAGAAGCTATTCGAGGGAGAAATACCGGCTAAATTCCAAATCTGTCGCGAGATTGGGCAAGACCACAGGAGATGGTCTGTTGTCTCTTCTTCATCAAGACACCGTGGACACAAAGGATTATCACCCATGTTCCTCTTAACACGATTAACATTTACCATTAAACGATCATGAGTTGTTAGCCATAAGAACATACGAATACGTTGTTGGAAACAGGACATGAGAACTATAAAATGCAAGATGAGATACGAAAATGAAATAAATCCCATAATCGAAATAATACGGCAAAGTTAAACGAGGAAGTAACGGAAAGAGTACGGAAGTGTGTTAAAAGCTCCAATCTAGAGCTGACTCTTAATCACGATCGACGGTCTTCCCTCCTAATTTCTCTCCGCATCCAAAAATGGCAGCAAAACCCTAGAAAATTGAACACAAACTCAAACTATTAGATCGCAAAATCAGCTTATCAACATCAGGTATTTCATCGATCTCTATTCTGTATCAACTTCAATTGCAAAACGTCTCTAAATTCCTACTGTTTTATATGTAATTTCAGTTACACCTTTATGCATCTCCCCTAATTCAATTGCCCTTTAATTCAATGGAGCAGCTCATCAATTTCATTATTCGACCTCCCAGGTATCATGCCATCTTCAATTTTTCATTCAAATTACTTACTTTTTATGCCTCTGAAGATTTCATTTTTAGTCATTTTCGGCGTTGTAGGACTCTACTTTTCCACTTTATGAATTCTCTTTATGCTAATTCCGTTGCACCATTGACAATACGGCAAAAGTAAGGTAGAAACAAGCAAACTAGCCATGAATTTGGAGTAGTTATCCAAGAATAGCACATATGATAGAATAGTGTGGTGACAGCCGAGAGACGAGAGGGGTGAGTGGGGGTGTAGACCTTTTCGGATGAGGTTACAAAGACATGGTTACTTTGACAAGAAAGCATCAGGGACCGCTTGGTTCAGAACAAATGAAGGAATGGAAAGTTTAAAAAGTTTTAAGAATCCCATCTCTCACCTTTTTTTTGTGAAGGCGAAGGGAACAATAACTAGAAACACTTTAAATGGTATTTGAGATGAAATTTCCAACACCCGAAATAGTCACGCCTCCGATCTTTCCACACGTTTAAACCGCCTTCCACGTCCTGATTGTTCAGCTGTCAGTGTCACTACTACTGCAACTACCAATGTCACTTGCATCTTCTTACCATTACATCCTTTGTTTGATCAACAAATTGGGATAGGCCATTGGAGGGAGAGGAGGTGGACAAGTTTCCATTCTCCCTCCTATCCCCTCCTTCTCTTTTTCTCCCCTCCATTCCCCTCCCCCTTTCCCTCTTATTATTGTATGCAAACAAAGGGTAAAATTCTAACCATGTTATTAAAATACTTCAATTACCAGATAAAGCTGCAACCACGGTTTAAAATGCTACCGTTATGTTGTGTAACACACGTTATGTAATGATTCCCTATTCCAGGCTGTAGTCGCGTTATTTCTCGTCATATCCCACCTGAGGGAATAAAGCAAATTTTTGCCCATGTGAAACGATATTTGAAATTATTGCTGTTACTTAGCTGTACCACGACTTAATTTTTATAAACCGCTGCTTTTTTGGAAGAGCATGGGGAAACATAAGTATTTGCACTTGTTGGATGTATTTGTGAAAAAATAAGTCATAAGAGAGAAGACAATATTTGAATAGGGAAAATCAATTAAATTGGAGATCTTAAGGCAAAGTGAAGATTAAACGCATCTAGTAAACGGTTTTGCAATTACAGCTCCATTAGGCGTGACCAATTATACGCCCGCAACATCCTTTTACCAATAACTACCATAGCTGCAACATTCCACAGATTTAGGCTTTGCTGAAGAGTGAAGACTTATTCAATCTAAGGATATTGAAATAGCCTAATCAGTTTGAGTACTCTTTACTGCACCTCTATAAGTCTATATGATTGCATGAACATGACTTGATTAAAGATTTATCTTTTGCATGGCCTGCAGAGCAGAATATAGCCCAGAACATGACCTTTTGGATCAGGAATTCTTGTTAAAAGGAAAATGGTACCAAAGGAAGGACATCGAGGTAACCTATTAGTTTCAATAAGTTAGTCATTTTATTCTTTGAAGACTGTAAACTTTGTAGGATATGAATTACTGCTAGGTGTTTGTTTAAGTCTAGTTCACTGTTAATTAGCGAAATTGTGGGAGCTCTGTTATTTGTCTACATTTTGTAATTTGTGATTTTGGTTAAAATTAGAACTGTAAAAATCCAGAACCAGCATACTTTTTTTTCAAATTACTTCCATTGCTAATGGAGAAGGCAGAATTCCCAGTACATTTCTCACATGAGAAACTAAATTGTTTTAGGGGTAGCATGTTCTTTCAGATTCCTTACTGAGGTAGTACGTTGTTAATCCTGCATTTGGCGCTTTGCTGCTATCAATGAATTCAAAGAACTTCGTTTATCTATCACCTTGTAATACTCGCATATATAGTAATTGCACTGCTCCTAGGAGCCACTACTAGCCAGTGCTTTTAAAACTCTGGCCATGTTTCTTTGATAATTGTTGTTTGAGGTCCTTTTAAAAAAAATATCGTTTTAAGGTCAAGATGTGTTACCACCAAAGTCGAGTTCATTTGATTTTCAGCGACGTTGATTATTATTTTTTCTATGTCCTGTTTTTTTCCCCTTTTAAACAGTGTCTTTACTTTATACCTCAATGTTCACTGCATATGTTTAGTAATGGCTGCTTTTTAAATTTCGAGCCAGGCTAAAGTTGTGTTTATCTACCTTGCAGATTAAGAATAGCCGAGGGGATGTTCTACAATGTAGTCACTATATAACTCTTGCGAATCCTGATGGGAAGGCCTTACCTTGTGTAATATACTGCCACGGTAACAGGTTAGTTAACATTTGTTTTATGCCAATCAAGTATTCTCTGACGATGATCTGATTCTTTTGTCTAAGTAAACTGATTGGCAGGAAGTTTCTATGCATATCATTAAACTTAATTTTTTTTCTTCTTTTTTTTTTTTTTTTTTTTTTTTTTGTGGACCGACTTAAATGGACTTCTTGTGGAGATGTGCTTTTGTTTGTATTCTTGTCCAGTCATTGTTACTCAACTTATTATTTGGCAACGCCACTGAAAAAATGGACCTAATTTGCTTATTCATATATTACTCTAGGCGAAGGTTTGGAATGGTAGATGTGTTTTCTTTATCGTATATTCATTATTTATGGGTAAACTATCAAGAGCCAAGTATTTTGGTGTGCCTGTCGCGCATTTACGTGGATCATATCATTTGTTGTCACAACTATGAATTTGGAGCTCATTTGATTTTCATTGCTCTCTCTCCTACATTTTGATTCTTTCTGCCCCAGATTATTGATGGGCTTCACTCATGCTATAGGAGTCTGGGTAGAAGCGGGGGGAGACGTTACATTCATTCCTGAAGCAAAAAAACATTAGAACACAAGTCGTTCTATAGTAATTTCAAGTATATGACATCCGAAAAGGTAGCCCAATTAGAATGGTACTTGGATTGAGAGTGTGAAAGGGCTGAACGTATTTCCATCTGCTGAGAAACTTGTAGGTTTTGCGAGAATGGTAAATATATCGTTATCATTAGGGGTAATCTTTTATAACAACAAGGTCATCCCATTGTCCAAGGGCTTTCACATATGGTGAGTAGGGGGTGTCAAATATACGCAAGCTTACCCTATTTTATTTAGAGAGGCTAATGTCGGATGGCGGCATACGAAATCTTGTATGGTGCACAAATATGTTGTGGAAGTCCCATCACTTAGTTTATGGATCAGTTTGTTATGTTAAGATTGTAATCTTGTATGTATTTAGCGAAGCTACTTGTTCTGCCTGCCATACAATTTCTCCGTGTAATCTTATGTGTATATGCCTTTTTTTTTTTTTGGCGTCAGTATATGCCTTTAGTGGTGAAGCTGTGTATGTCTTCACCTTCCCATACCTTGTGGCTTTGTAGAATACAAATACAACTTATATTCGTCCAAGTTTCATTTTTTATTTATTGCGTAATCAACTTTGCTACCAACCTGCTCATGTCAATTGGTATGCCAGTGGATGTAGGGCAGATGCCAGTGAAGCTGCAATTATATTGCTGCCGTTGAATATATCAGTTTTTACCTTGGATTTTTCGGGTTCTGGACTCTCTGGAGGAGAGCATGTTACTCTAGGGTGGAATGAGGTGAGTTATGCATGCTTCATGGGATTCAATAGAAGTTTCTGACCTTTAATTTATACACCATCGTGGTTAGTTCGTCTACGACATCTGTAAACCTTGATTCAATCGTGATTTCTTGGCTGTTTCATTCCTGCACTTTTTAACCAATCAACTCTCTCCTTCCTGGCAATTTTTTCCGTTTTTATGTGCGCGCGCGTGTGTGGTTATACGCACGCACCATTGTCGAGTGATATATCTTCCTTTAATTTTCGCAGAAGGACGATCTTAAGGCGGTTGTGGAGTATCTGAGATCAGATGGGAATATATCTACGATTGGCCTGTGGGGCCGTTCTATGGGTGCAGTTACCAGGTTTCTTTTGCATCGCAGTTAGTTCCTTTTGGTATTTTATTTGCTAATTCTTGGCGGTGTTGGGAAGCTTGTGCTGGTTTGCCGTGATCTTCTTTTCTAGTCAAAATACTTCACTATTTTATTTTATTTTTCTATTTTTTCTCTTTTAAATTTGTCTATTATCTGTTGCTCCTGTAGCTTAATGTATGGAGCTGAGGATCCATCGATTGCTGGTATGGTGCTCGACAGTCCCTTCTCGGACTTGGTTGACTTGATGATGGAGCTTGTTGATACCTATAAAGTCCGAATTCCCAAGTTTACAGTGAGTAACATCTCATCGTCCTGGCTATAAGAAGTCACCACTTATTGAACAAATATCTATTTGCCAAAATTAAAGCGTCTAAGCTCATCTCATATAGTGACTATTAAATACGAAAAGATCTTTGAATGGCTTTCTTATATGTATATGCTTGAGCAAATCTAGACCTATAGTATTTCAGATACCTGTAAAGTCCGAATTCGTAAGTTTATGGTAAATAAGTGCTTATAGTCCTAGCTAGTAGAAGTCACCACTTCATTAGTATTGAAAAAAAAAAAGACTTCTATTTACGAATATCTTGAGTGTCTTTCGTATGTTTATATGCAAGAGTTCATCTCTATTTATGTTTACTGTTTCGTTTTTGTTACCTTTTTTTTTGGGTATTAAGAACCTTGTAATCTTGTTTTATACTTGGGCCATAATTATCTGTCTTGTCGAATGCTTTGTTTGTCTACTTTTAATTATGAGTTTTGATGGTCTTAGAGTTTTGATAGTAATGAGATGGTAAGAACTAACATTATACTCTATTGTAGATCAAATTTGCCATTCAATACATGAGAAGAGCAATCTTGAAGAAGGCAAAATTTGACATAATGGACCTGAACACCATCAAGGTTATATGTACTCCCTTTCATTTCTGAATTATATGCTAGTGGACTTTGCAGCGATTGAATGCTATGGACCAATTGTTTATCAAGTCATTTTTATGTGTGTATTTTTTGTCTCCCTGCTAAAGTTACATGCCTCTTGTCAGTGTCTTATATCTCGGAACTGTTTCAAAATTAAATTGATTGTGGACTTACTGCATCTAAAAATTATTTAAAAATTATAATGGAAGAAGGTGGTTCCGAATTTAGATCTTTGTATCTACAAATCCCAATGGAGCCATAGAGTCATTATTATTTGGTTTTTATTCATGATGAAATAAAGTTAATTGAGTCGTTACTGTCTTTGTGTTGTTAGCGTAGGTAAGGTTTTTTACATCGGATCCTCTCACCCACAATTTGCTGAAGCCGTTGAGGCATTGGGGTTTGTTGTTATTTTTTTTAATAATCTGGATGCATGCTTGTGGCTTAGTGACACCATTTCTTTTAAGGCGTAATTTCTGTTGTTTCTGTATATTACTTCCCATCTAGCAGTAATTTGTACTTTTTCCCTCTTTTAAGGGGTAGTATTATATGCCTTGTGATAGAAATGTACAAATTTTCATTTGTGATACCCGCTTGTTGCAAAATATGTTGTCATTTGTTCTTAATTTTCTTGTTCATAATTTTTAGATGATTTTCTATAACTGTTTCTCATCTTTTCATGAGTGCAGGTGGCAAAGTATAGCTTCGTACCTGTATTATTTGGCCATGCGATTGATGATGATTTTATACAGCCTCACCATTCTGAACGTATAATTGATGTGTACATGGTGAGTCCTCAGTCGTCTTGGTTATCCCTCCATCCTCCCTTTCTCGAGATACAACAATATGTATTTTTTATTATTTACTAATTTGAATGCATCATAAGTTGTAAGGTTTAATTCTATTTAATTGTCTTAGTACGTGCTTTAATAGTCTAATTATTAGCTTAAATTCTTGATCATTGGTTAACTGAGCTGGAAACTTCATGTATACATAGTGTGGCTCAGTACCCGTTTGAAAATCCAAACTTCATTCACTTGTAATACACAACATTTGCTTTTGGACCCAAGTTTTTACAGATAGAAACTATGTGAGAAAAGAATAGGGTCCACACTCATATTGGAGTGTTTGGAGTGTTGTTGTGGGTCATTCTTATCACTGCATATGTAGCGAATCAATTTGAATTTTTAAAAAAGGACAAGTTTCACTTTCCCATAAAGATGCAAGGATATCGGAAGTATGGAACAGTGCTGTGTGTGGTAGTCTAAGTGAAGTCCTATCAAGAGGTTTCATCCTATTAAGTTCAGATCCCAGTTGTCGCACAATATGTGCTGACTATACCTTGCAAATGAGTCAACCGGGTCGGGTGAGGGTAGGTCAGTTCGGGTTGGGTTATTTTCGGGTTCCGGTTATTTTTGGGTATGTTATTGTCAAGCTATTTAAGGATAATGGACTGTGCAACAATAAACATTCAAGTCGGGTCTTATTGATCGGGTCGATTTGGGTTACGAGTCAATCTCTCAGGTTTTCAGTTTGGGTGTCAAGGTCAGGTTATTCGGATCGGGTCATTCGGATGGTCAATTTTGCCAGATCTAGTGATGACTACTACTGTGACCTATTTATTGCCATCTTTGCTTTGTGCTAGAAATGGTCTTTGAATGCCACTCTTAAATGATGATGACTGACAGGGAGACAAAAATATTATCAAATTTGAGGGCGACCATAACTCTCCAAGGCCTCAATTCTACTTCGATTCCATAAGCATTTTTTTCAACAATGTTTTGCAACCCCCACAGGACGAAGCTCCTGTAAGCTTATATGACCCAGTGCAGGAGTACATTGACAAGGTAGACAACAGTTTTGTATATATTAATCTATGGTATGATGACAAACAAGCAAATAAATTTCTTTTTACTGCATCTTTAGGCCACTTGGAATGCATTGCATGGACTAGGTTATACGGGAAGGAAATCTTCAGGTGCATTTAAAGGCGTGATTTTGTATTTTTTTCCTTGCATGAGTTTGAATGCTAATCTTCTGATCCACATATTATCAAAATTTCTGACACTCACTGTTTCTCGCTTATGTTTTCTACAGTTCCTACCGCAAGTGGCTCTGGGGATGCTATAGAGCAACTTCGTTCCAAACGGCCTATGAGCCGTATGGAGGTGAGTGACGATTGACACTTGACAGGCCATGCGTATAGATTCTAATAGTAACTGGAGGAAATATCTGCGCTCTTCGTACTATTTGAATTAGTCATAGGCTTTCATGTTCTCATATAGAGTGGAAAATATGTGTTATGATATGAAACACAGCTGAATTTTAACACACTTTTTTTATGTGGTAAATGTATGTTATGTTGAATTGTTGATGTATGGCTCGATTATCAACTTATCAGGTTCCAGCTACTGTCACCGAGGGAGATGAACTACTCGAAGAAAAGGTACATGGTTTCTGACTAACTGACTTTTAGGGGATATATAATTGTAGTTACTGCTTCCATTTCAGTCACTAAGCCCGATTGTTCAAAATCCTCCTCACAAAAAAGACGCAAGGAGGCACAGATGTGGCTTATTGACTGAAATAGTGGGAGTAATTTTTTCTCACAACTTCTCCGATCTAAGTCTGTTAATAAATAGTAATATTTGGTGGGGTCAACTGGAAATCTGAGACTGTGTGAAACGGTACATTTGGAGGGAGGGAGGGATTAGAGTAATATGAAAGGAAGAGATGCATAATAGATTATAAAAGGTAGCTTACTCGCTCAATAAAATATAGGCTAACTCTGCCCTATTTTTCTTTTCCTTCACTTCAGTCACTTTATTTCTTGCGTCACCAACAGTTGTTCCTGCAAAAATTCTCACATCCACGGTCCTCGTAAACATTGTTATCTTATTGCAAAACTCTGGTTTTGTTCAAATCTGAAATGGTCATTTCTCATTTGTTGCATTATGATATTGAAATTTTGGAATCTAAGTGCATTAAACTAACACAATGATCTGCCACAGGCCGAGGTTGAGGCTGTCAGAAATGAATCTCCTTCATCAAGTTCCAGAATGATTAACTTTGAGCTGGCCAACGGTCAGCCCTATGGTCCTCATGTTCCTATATCCATTGATGATAATCACTACATCGAATATCCTCTTGACTCATCAACTGACTTTCCTCGTGATTTTGAGGACGAAGAAAGGGTGCGTCAACTACTTGTTAATGTTTATGTGCACATGCTCTTTTTTGTCAGTGTCTGGTAGGAGTAGGAGACAGTCTCTCATGCACCAACCCACACTATATTATATTCCTCGTTTAAAACATAGGGTTGATCAGTTGGTGTAACATGTAAGACCTCTCTTGCAAGCTAAACATTGTCGTGACGTTATTTCCCTAGCCGGGAAAAAAAAATTCCTGTCTGGTTTCACCTGTTTCTTAATGAACTTATCTGTATCTGCAGATGGTCATGGAAGCCATAATGGAGTCCTTAAAGGACATGCAATTGCCTCAACCGCCAGAAGAGTTGCCATCTCATGCTGACGCGAACACTCCCGATCATAGCCAACAAAATCATAAACCTGATATTTTTGCTGATGAAAATAGGTGTGAATCATCAAAGACCGATTCAACTTCCCGCTTAGCCACAAGTGCTAATGATGTTGAATCTCCGACCTTCACCCCCAATTCCAATGGCTCTTCTTCTGAATCTCCATATGACAGAATATCTTCACAAGAATCGTGCAGTGAAAACGATTCTACTGATGATAAACATGTTAGGGCTGTCAAGTCGTCGGGTCTAGACCCGGGTGACGGTACAAAAGCTACATTGACCGTTGTGAAAAACTCTACAGGCAATATTATGGATGGCTTTTTTCGTCGTCGAGATTGGAATATCTTTAAAAACACAAAATAGACACGCTAACTTCGATGCTGACTATATTCTTTACTGTTTGTTGAAAAGAAATGAAGGCCTCCTTTAAAAGGAGTATGGGAGAATTCACGAGCTGGCTGTTTTTCTTTTTCTTTTTTTTTGTTCTAATTTTTTTGTTGAAGAATTGGTTATGTACTGTACATTTCTACCCAAAAGTCGAATAGAAAAAGGTAAATGTGTAGGGAGTGTGTATTTGGCTCTAGAAACTGGAAAAACCAGCGATTCTTTGATGTCCACAAGGAAATTTCCACGTTAATGTAAATCCATTTTCAACTGTTTTACCATCCATTTTTCCTTGACAGTATAATTTGCTTGATAATTTATCCAGCACACGATGCACATTTTCACGAGCCCTATTTTGTCAGCACAAAAATTTAAGTATTAAACAGAAGAGATTGTAAACATTTTAACACGTTTCCTTCAAGAATAAGTTCCATAGTCTTACCATCAAGACTTCTACATTCACTAACATGAAGTTCAACAATGTTACCTTGATCACATAATTGTGAAGTGCTTAAGAGATTGTGCTTTAACCCTTTAATATAAACACTTGTCGACACATAGTGACTTTGACTTACCAACTTTTCCGATAACAATTTCACCTCGTTTGTTGTCGCCAAATGTCACGGTGCCACCATTATAAACTTCTAGTAAGGAATTGACTTTTATTTTCTCGTCATGTTACGAGAACCTCCATTGTCTAAGTACCAATTGATGTCGTCCCTCACTAATGCCTTGTCTTTAATAGTCTGAGTCGGAAGCATTTGAATGTGCCATATGACATTTGCGGGACTCATTTTTGGACGACCTCAGAGCATCATTATTGAGAGTTGAGATGAGTATAAAGGCGTAATTTGACTTATAATTCTTACCTAAGGACCTCGTTATCTTCAGAATCAGACATACCCCCACATAGCCAACATCACTTTGTTCTTATATTCGTTCTTGGAAAAGTCTTGTTTTTCCTTAAATTTTATGTCATTCCATTTTGGCATTCTTTGATTTGGTGACCTTGTCACCACATTTGAAGCAACCAATGATGTCTTTATAGGATAGTATTTCTTACTAGTATTGTTGTTGAACCTTCTAGGTTATGACCATTCACCATTCCCACAATGTTTTTAGTGAACATTGCAAACTCGACATCTCCATCATCTTCCTCATCACTTGAGGTTGATTTGCAAACGAGCCCTTCCCCTTTAGAGCTTTCACTAGAGCGCTTCGTAAGGGTTAGCTTATGAGCCATGAGTGAAACCATTAGTTCATTAAAGGTGACAATGGATAAGTCTTTGGCCTTCTCAATAACCATGACTTTATGTTGTCATTTTCAGATATGCTACAAAGGATTTTTCAGACAAAGTCCTCGGATTGACAATACTAGACTCTTAAAGTCATTGACAATACTAGAAAAGCGTGAAAAGAGACTTTTGATTGACTCATCTCTTGTCATGTTGAACATCTCACATTGTTGCATAAGAAAATCAACGCGGTATGTTTTAACTTGTGACACCCCCTCATATGTAAGGCTTAAGGTGTCCCAAATTTATGTGGCCGAGGTACATTCAGAGATCCGGTTAACTTCATGTTTACCTATGCCATATTGAAGAATTGTCATGGATTTAGAGTTTCCCACGACCAGCATATAGTCAGCCTCTACATTACCAATATCAAGAGTACAAGACTTCGATATCAATCGAAGAGTTAAGGACGATAACACCTAGGGGGATGAATTAGATGTAATTTTTCAAATTTTATTTTCAACTTAACAATAGAACTAAAATGAATGTTGTTTGAGCTGAATACTTGAGAAATTTAATCGTTTTAAGTTCACAAGTAGAATCAACAAGTCTAAGTCACATAATCGAACATTGTGACAAAAAAAATTGCAAGATTAACAAGAAATTAATAAGGCAGTGAAATGTAAAAGTAAATGAAAGTAAATGAACAAACAAGATAAGTTTTTGTTATTATCTCACATGTTTACAGAGTTATGGATCTCAATCGTTCACTTAATGAACAAGAAGATTAACTATTTGTAGTACCTCAGATTTCTAGCAGTACACTCGGTTGAGTACAATAGAGTACTCAACCGAGTGGCACCCACTCGACCGAGTAGTATGGACCGAATGTCATCTGGGTTAAACCCAGATCCTGTTCTGGTATCATTCGTCTATGTGGCTCGTGCACTCGACCGAGTGAGCCGGCTCAGCCCCAAAAATTTGAGATTTGGGCTCCGTGTTTTGGGCCTTACTATATAAGCTATGCACAATGTTTTATCTCTCTTCTACAACCCTAAACACTCTCAAACTCCCTCTCTAACACCCAAAACCCCTCTAGAACATTACCAAAACCCTAGCCTTAAAGATTTACTTTGTTTGGAAGATTTGTTCATCAAGATTAAACCTTTCTAACTTGATTCCATTGTAAGTTGTATTTTATCCTTTTATTTCAATTATTTCTTTTAGTAACCCTGGAATTTGGGGGCTTTGTCTTTTGGGTTATTTAATTGGGTAATTGGTTAATTAAGTAGTTGTAATAAGGGATAATGTGTAACATCCCTATAAGTCGGGAACCTTCCTCAAGGCCATCCCAACCCATGGAAGTGTTACAAGACTTGGTTTCCCAAACTTGTACTGTGAACAAACGAAGTAAAGCAATTTAAGACAAGTAAATTAAGATAGATAAGTTGTAGTTAAATAAATAAGTTACAAGTTAAGGGATTTAAATAGCAATCCGATTGGCACAACCAAATCGAAATGAAAGCGGTGTTTAGTGATAGTCAAAAAGCTAGATAACAAAAGTGATGACTCGCTAAATGAAGACCGCTCCCGAGCCTCCAAGCTAGTGTATGCAATTCTACCTGTCAAACCAGTGGTCCCCATATGAGCGGAAATCATCATATGGTTCACCACAAACATTTTGAAAACACTTTGGTTAGCTCCAATAATACAAATGCTCATTAGTGACAAATGAATGTGAAAGCTAAGTGATTATGCAATGAATGATAATGCAACAATACATGTTCTCCAACTCCACAACTCACCCATATCAAACCCAGTGACGACATCACAACACCACCACCAAACCGCCGAACCGCAGCCCGTAAACAAAGGTACTCAGGACACGCCCGTGGTACAGGGCCCGGACGCTAACCGAACCCCTGCCAGACGTCGTGCCTCAACCACACGAGTCCCTCCATACTCGAATCATTAACGTGCACGTCCCTCTTGGAGTGGGAAGCTCCAAGAGGCGACCCAAGCGTAAGACGGTCTCCCAACCGTCTTACGTCTCCTCAACAACCACATATCACAATCCAACAACCTCCATCCACCACCTCCAACATCCACAATAAACCAAATATGCAAACATGCCAAATAAGACTTACCACACAATAATAAACCATCTTAGGACAAGATTCCACATGCTTATCAACAAACAAACTATTTGATTATCAAACTTTCCAAATTCATGTTATAATGCAATAAAGTGATGCTATGATGCCAAATCCACTTACCCAACCACAATACACGAATAAACATCCCACATTTATATGCCATGAAACCCTAATTACCAATTCCTCATGTTATCAGACAATTACTACATCGATTATGTAATTCATGATAACTAATGCATAAACAAACACCCATATTATCAAAGCTAAGTATGAAATCCCTACCTATTGCTAATCTTCAACAACTCAACCAAGCAAGTTAGAAGAGATCCTCAATGAAGTCTCCTCCTACACAAATTATGACTAACTATCACAACACAATACTACAACAACAATAATACTAATTAACCCACAATCCAAACCCTAATCAAAATTCCATAAGACATCATACTTAAGAATTAGGGTTTATTAACTAAGAATAGAGGAAAAGGATGAGAGTTATACTTACAAATGTCAATAAATAAGCAAGAACAAGATTTGTGATGCAAATCTTCACAAGTATGGTGGAAATATTGAGGATAAGATTTTGGGAATATTTTGTGGGATTTTTGAAGACGTGAGGATAAGGTTTTGTGTGGAAATGAGGGAAAAATCTGAAAAAGAGAAGAGTTAAAAGAGGTAAGGTCCACCCATGCTTAGACGCGTAAAACAAAGACAACGACAGGTCACTCGGTCGAGTGCTCAGTGGCACTTGGTCGAGTGGAGCCCACTCGGTCGAGTGCACCAGCCACTCGATCGAGTAACTCGAATCAGAAGCAGCTATAAACTCTACAGGTGTCACTCGGTCCCCCCACTCGGCCGAGCGAGCTCCACTCGGTCAAGTACTCGGTGTACTCGGCCTAGTGTAGCTGAAGAGGTGTCGCAACCCTATCAAAAATAAATTCCCTAGCAACACAAATTAATGTAGTATTTGGGGGTCGAATCCACGAAGATTACGGTGGTTGCTAATTAGTTGCGATGGATTGAATTTTACCTTGGTCGGTCACAGATTATGTAGTTTGGTCGATTGGTATATGCAAAGTAAAATATAAATGCAAACAAATAAAGTAAAAGACGTCTAAGGGGTCGGCTCATACATGCAAATCAATATTTAAATTAGTTATCAAACTAGTAGTCACAAATTATCATCTAAGCCAAAAGATGCCCAGCTTTCACTATTAGCATC
>VHZZ01017508.1:22564-36677 GCA_009801015.1 Silene noctiflora
TCGAGCATCCCTACCTCACTAGGTCGAGTGCCCCATAACTCGAACGTCGGGTATTACAAGTCCATTGTGAGCAAAGCAAGCAACACAACAAGCATCCAACAATTTATCATTAAGGTTTGTAAACTACTCGATCAAGAAATACCCTAACTTGATATTTATAATTATAGGAAACGTATAACATTTATGAGGTTTGTAAGTGAAAGGATATTAATTTGTAAATTAGCGAACCCGTACTCTGAGTTGGACACGAGTTTGACATGTTGGGATCTTGGACACATCAATATAAAATTTGACAGTTGATCAACTGACAAATATAATATATAAATATTAATATTTTAATAAAAATCTTGATTTATCTTTGATCCAACGGGTCGACCCGTTCGGTCGGGTCTCGACCCTAAAATAACGGGTCATTTCGGGTTCGGATCACGGGTCGAAAAAACCGGATTTGTAACCCTAAAAACGGGTCGGACAGGTCGGGTTTCGGGTCGGGTCAAGTTTTGACAGGTCAAAAGTAAAGGCGTACTGCTAAATCCAACACGCATTAATAATAACAATTTCTCGTCTCCTTCTCAATCTCTCTACTTTTTTTCACACCCACATTATCAATACAAAATTCTTAAAGACCGGGCTTAATATTAGTTAACCGATAGGAGGTACATTTACCAAATGTTGAGCCATGTGAAGCAAGTAAACCTGCCAAATTCTGACTAGATCCGAAAACCCAATCTGATCCAATCCGTTTTTTCCGGGGTCAAGACTTGAAAATCCCGACCTGGTAATCCGTTTGACCCGCACTCGAAATGACTCGTTATTTTAGGTTCAAGACCTGACCCTTTAGGTCAAAGCTAAATCAAAAAATTTATTAAAATATTAATATTTATATATTATATTTGAAAAAATAATTAAAAAAGTTATTCTTTTTATTACTTAAAAATACGAACACAATTAAAAAGTCAATTTTATATAACTTTTATAATATTTAAAAATAAAATAAATATGTTTTACATTTTTAAAAAAAAATATGACTATAATTAATGTAAACATTGAATATGTTTAAATATTGATTTTAAATATGTTTTACATTTTTAAGAAAATATTTTTTTGATAAAAAAAATCGTTAAAAAGAGGGCATTACAAATTATTTCTTGACCCGTATTCTAACCCTAACCTGACTTGTGACCCATAATACCCAACCCGTATCTAACCCGACTCGTATGACCATCCGATGCCCGACCCGTTTGACAGGTCTAGAAGCTAGTTATGACATAGCAGACGCGCATTGAGAATGGTCCTATTTTTGAAGCACCCAGTGTTCATAACTCGATAGGACACCGAGCTAATATTTGCTTTGGTAGAAGAGCTTTGTGAAGGACTCGTACTCCGGCAAAAATGAGTAATCACAAATGTATTTCATCAATAGCTACATAATGAATAACCTCATCGATTCCTGATATAGATGCACTCTTTAGCTTCTATGCACCCACGTGGTAACATTGCAAACAATCGTAATGAATCTCCGAACTATAATTGCAATGAAGAAAGAAAACATGACGATGGAAATCAAATTAAGGGGGATATGAGATTCGTACCTGGGCCTATTATACCATGTAGTCATGAACTCCGCCTTAATCATAACATCATAACATTATATAAATCTCATTTGTACATAGCATAACACTAGTCATAACTCGAAAGGCCTTCCGCCGGAACAAATGATCCTATAGGAGTACTTAGACCTGTCAAATGGGCTGTCAAATGGGTAGGGCGGGTCGGGTCCCGAGTCAGGTTATACGGGTCGAGTCAGAATACGGGTCGGGTCGAATACGGGTCGGGTTAGGATCAGAATACGGATCAAGAAATAATTTCTAACGTCTTTTTTAATCTATTTTTTTAATTAATTTTTTTTTTTTTTAAAACGTGAAACATATTTAAAATTAATATTTTAATCATATTCAACGTTTACATTAATTATTTCAACATTTACATTAATTATATTGACATAATTATTAAATTAAAGTTTTTTTAATAATTATTTTATTATCAAGTATTGTAAAAGTTATATAAAATTAACTTATATAATATATAAATATTAATATTTTAACAAAAATCTTGATTTATCTTTGACCCAACGGGTTGACCCGTTCGGGTTGGGTCTCGACCCTAAAATAACGGGCTATTTCGGGTTTGGATCAAATGGGTCACGGGTCGAAAAAACCAGGTTTGTAACCCTAAAAACGAGTCGGGCGGATCGGGTCGAGTTTTGACAGAATGACAGGTATAAGTACAATGATAACATGCTACAACTGATTCTTCATTTACATTCTCATGTCATAATTGTTACAGCTGGACATAAGTACAATCAATATCTCGGTCAATAGCGCCTTAAAATAATATCGCAGAAACCTTCAAAACTTCTATAAAACGGTCGTGGATCAGATTATACCATGTACATCACTAAATTCTATCACAACACTAGCTTTACAAACACGTTGCATACAAAAACATAAGTGGAAAACCCAAAACCTAAACCGGATCCCTAGCTTCCCATTTCCCAGTGTTTTTAGAAATAACTGTTGAGGGAAATGCGTTTGCGCCACCTGCTAATACTGAGTTCATTACCACCATACTCACATGAGAGTATAAGACTAATATAATACAAAAGGTATATGATATTAATTTAATGTTTCATGTGAGTATGGTGAAAATCACCCATTTCACGTATAAACGGAGGGTAACTGGCTGAATCTAGAATGACCTGGTTGTGATCCTCTTGGTTTCGTGAGTGATCACTCACCTCGTGCATCCTTCAATATTCATCTTCGCCAACAACTGGCCAAATCTCATACTTTAGCCACAAGAAATGGATCTGTTAAGCAACATTTGAACCTCAGAAGGTTATCGGTTAAATGAGGCGGCCGAGTTATCATCATAATGTCCTCTCCAAGCATTACCACTGTCGGTCCCACTAGACGCTTGATTTGGAATGGGTGCATTGCCCAAATCTCCATCCAGGCTCATTTGTTGCACTTCGGCTGATGAAAGTATCTTGATGCTTTGAACACAGTTAACGAATTCACTGAAACCGAGTAAAATAGAAGTTAAGAGAGAAGAATATGAAGGGCAGTAGAAGTAGAAAAACAAAGGAAAAGAGAGGGAGAAAATGTAATCTACTTACTCCCATGGGTCATCTCCCACAAGTAAAATGTCATTTTCAAGATCTACATAAACAAGCTTCCAGTCTGTCCTCTGTGGATCTTCCAACATCCCTTCAATACCAAACATTCGAGCAAGATCACGCCTGAGCTCATTATACCCCTTGTAACGAGTAACATCGATGGATCTTCCAACTGAGCCACGCTTTTGAACCTGTTCGAAATTCAGAAAAAGATAGCCAAATAAGATCGAAATAGAAGATTAAATCAACAAAACCGAGTTCAACTGACCAAGAATTGTATAGCAACATGTATACCCTAGTCCCAACTAAAGGAGATATCACACTTGTCAACCAAAATCAGGAAGCATTACAAAACTAAAAAGGAGTCGAGAAAACGCATCCTCCTATAAACAGTTTGGTTCTTGATCTCTTATCTGTTAATCTACTATCTTCACCATTTTGTAGCTAACAGAAAGATATCAACAGCTATATACCGCCTCAAAAGGCGGTTATGGTAAGTTTCCATTCGATCACTATAAGGTGTGGCACCTCAAATTGTATACCACGCTCCCAAAACACACACTCACGAGCCAACTACGTCACACATACTCGACTATAAGTGTCGGACCAGAAAAGGTGTCCAACGTCGGACGCAGCCATTTTGTGAAGTTGTAAAAGAGATGGAAGTGTGGGAATGTCATGTCATGTCATGTTAGAAGGTCGAAGTGTAGCCTGGTACCTCAAAGGGTCCAGCGCCCCAGCCTATGGTGGAGTATGGAGCATTAAAAGCATGCAGTAAGAGCTCCTTATCCTAGATTTACAAGAACATATAAGTTGTCTCTGGATTATCTGTAATGACATGCACTAAAAATTGCATCAACCAACTAGAAACTTCTCAATATAATAAGCATAACAATTCGGTGAGCCATCACTTCAACATATTCCAATGCCAAAGTAGAGAATCTTTGGCTTCAGAAGGAACACGTAGAATGCTTGGGCAAAGAACATGAAGATACTTTTTTGCCAAATTATATGCTCCTTGTCCTACCTCCAATAATGTATATCAACTCTTAACTTATTACAAAAGAAGATAATAAGTACGGAGAACAACAATCTGAATAACTAACCTTTGTGTACGTCCTCATACGTTGAGTTTGGCTCGGCCAAATTCCACCACCCAAGACTGCAGGGTCATTTATGGCTACATCATTGGAACATCCAGATTTGAATGGCATGTTTGGCAAGCCAAATGTCTGGGAACTCAATGCAGCAGCCGACAATTCAGTTTCAATGTCTCTTGGACCACCATTGTAATCAGAAAGCAAGTTGTGAAGTTCTTTTCCAGTGTCAAACCCTCTCGACAACAAAGTATCAGGAGCCAAACCATCCATAGCTGTTGAAAAAGAAAGACTATTTCTTGGATGAGATTGCACATCGCTGTCCAGGCCAAAACTAGGTAAAGATAGATTCTGCTGAAGCCCACTAGCAGCCAACCCGTATGAAGTGACTGAAGAACATGCTTCCAATGGATCACCGATGGTGCCATTGAATCGAGGTGGTTCAACCACTTTTGAGATAGGAATTTCACTTTTAATCCTACTATCAGACCTCTCCTGAAGATCCTGTATCAACTTACCATTTTCAAGAACTGAATGCTCAACTAACATGTTCTGTCCCGACAAGTTGCGACTCAAGAAATTTGATGGAGGAATCTGACAATTATTCGTAGAAGGCGATGTCGAGCATGATGGAGCATCAACATCAGTAGGCCCAGATTGAGATCTCACTATCATTGGCTTCTGCAATCCATGAAGTGGGACTGCTGGAATTTGTGGAGAAGACATAATCTGGGATGTGGGGATACCACTAATCCCAATTTGTTGGGTTTGATAGTGAGACGAAGGGCGATTCTGGAAAAGTTGGTTCTGTTGAGAAGCTTGTTGTTGGATGCTTACTTGGGGTTGCAGTGAACTAACAGGAGAAACCAGATGGTGAGACTGCTGATGCGACTGCTGCTGTAATTTCTGAAGCAGCTGGATTTGAAGCTGGTGGTCTGACAGGCTTTGAAGAACAGGTGGCTTTTGTTGTTGAAACTGCATTTCTTGAGGTAAGGATGTTAGCGTAACAGGATCTTTGTTAGCTTGAAGATTTTGTGGGGCCTGGCTGTGTCCAACCAATTGCTGTTGTTGAAACTGAGAGAACACTAAAGGCTGCGCCAAATTCTGGTTTAGAATCTGGTTATGGTTCCTGTTCTGGTTCTGGTTCTGGTTCTGGGTTAGGTTCTGATTCTGATTTGAGGTCTGACTTCGGTTCTGGTTTATGTTATAGTTCTGGTTTTGATCCTGATTCTGGTTCTGGTTTTGACTCTGGTTTTGGTACAGATTCTGGATCAGGTTCTGGTTCTGGTTCTGGTTCTGATGCTGGTTTGGGGAAACAAGGCCACTATTTACAAAAGTTGATTGAGATAATTGATGCTGCTGCTGCTGCTGCTGCTGCTGTTGCTGTTGCTGTTGCTGTTGCTGTTGCTGTTGCTGCTGCTGCTGTTGTTGTTGTTGTTGTTGTTGTTGTTGTTGTTGTTGTTGTTGCTGCTGCTGCTGCTGTTGTTGTGAGTTAAGTGGATTGTGTAACATTTGCTGAAGTTGATGCTGCTGAGACCAATTAGCAGATTGCTGCTGGGGGAACTGTCCAAGTTGATTTTGTTGTGATGTTTTGTTGAACTGGAGACCGGGCATGGACAAAGATGGGGATTGAAAGTTGAGCAGCTTGGATGGATCATCGGCACCAAGGCCGCCATGCATGGCGGAGGCAGAAACCATGGATGGGAATAAACCTGGTTGTGCACCAGGAAGCTGGTTATTTTGTTGCATGCTCATCCACTGGACTAGACTCAAGCCGGGAAATATCGAGTTGGGAACATCCTTCACCCCAAAATTATCACCCAGCCAAGGCATCCCTCTCTTAAACATGTTCTCTACATCAGTCTCGTCATCTGCAAGGCAACCAAAATTTAGATGCATTAAATTTAAATTCAGAATTCTTACGGCAAGTTGAGTTCTTGAGTAAACCTGTCAAAATGAACCAACTTGAGATCCTAATTAGACCACTGTGTTGGAACCCAAAGCAACTCGATTAAAAATTACTCGACACGGACCACTTGCCTAGAAAATAACCCGTTCTAAATGAACCGTAGTAGCCCAAAATGACCAAATTGAATTACACCAAGTTCATCAACAGACAAATAACCAAAAAAAAAAAAAGAAAAATGTTAATAGACACAACAGAGACGACCCTACTCTAACTTTATTGATCTAACTCGTAACCATTA
Organism: Silene noctiflora; assembly: GCA_009801015.1. Taxonomy (NCBI): domain Eukaryota; kingdom Viridiplantae; phylum Streptophyta; class Magnoliopsida; order Caryophyllales; family Caryophyllaceae; genus Silene; species Silene noctiflora. The sequence goes on from VHZZ01017508.1 coordinate 29,047, forward strand.
ACGTGAAAACAATTTGACTCAAAATGAACCGTATATAAAATGACCCCACTGAGCCGACCCATGCCTTAGGGGATAATATATCTGAAATGACATGACTTACCAGAATGACTAGTTTGCCAAGTCCACTATTGAGCATATAAGATGTTGATTGGTGCACACTCAAAATAACCAAAAATAAAATTATTAGTATACCTGGTAACCCTGATTGCTTGGGGAACTTTGGCCTAAAAAAAGGTGGAGGACATATGTAGAAGGGCGTGACAACGGGCTCTATGTCCCAAATTGAGACTCGACTTGGTCGTTCACCAGCTGTTGATTCATCCCAACCAACCTGTCAATAATGGATATATTAGAACGGAACCTATCAAAAATTTGCAGGGAAGGAACTTATACGTTAGAAAAGAACTATTGTTCCACAGAATACAGAATCAATTCTGAAGACAATTGTACCTGGAGATTACGCCACTGAGAGCTTTTCCATCGCACTGCATCAAGGTCACTGATACCTGTTATGGTACCCATGTATCTACGCACGCCACAATCCTCAGTCTCAAACATCATCCTGAATCGCATGCCAAGAGAAACCTGGGTGTACATAGCTTTGTTGTACTTTGCTAAGGGAACCACAAACTCAGCTGGGCTTGCCCTGTTAAAATTCGTCAATATTAAGGGGATATTGCCCAAATATCGATGATATGTAAAAATTAATTCTTTTTAGGTGGCAAGGGAGCTACAAGGGTATTTTTGTATGCTGATGGGTTGCACACCCCAGATCGAAAGTACCACGACTCAACTACTTCACCTAAGCTATCTGACATATGCATAAAGTATTTTAAGGATAAACATAGATTAATATACCTTGGGTTATAAAATATTGTAAATGGACTGTTATTAGCTGCAGCATGAGCTGCAGCTGCAAGAATTCCGATATGCATGCTATCACTAGATATAACAGAGGATGCAAGGGCAGGCTGTTGTCTGTTTGCACGCCGGATACCTAAAAGAAGTTGTGATTTCTCATCTCTGCATGAGGTATGGAAAGTAATCAGGCCCAGGAATAATGTTATATAAGTTTAACTATTCAGAATCAAAATCATTAGATACCTTATAAAAAGAACAGAATCACCAGCAAACAGTCTTTTTGAGCTAACAAAAACACTCCAGCCAGTTGTCAGCAAGTGCCTTTTTGGCTGACCTGAAATAAAGATATGCACTGTGTTCTTAGTTTCATTGAATAAATTTGCTGAGCAAGCAACCTAATGGAGTTTTGAGTTCAAAACATGTAGTAAGAAATATTTATAATATTTGCAAAAGTTTATGGCACATGTACTCCTTTCCTGATGTCTAAAGCTCTATAAGGGCTCTGTCAAGTACCCATCATGTTAATAAGGAATATAACTTGCATCAAATACGCCATTATTTCAGACAGGCAGAGAAATCTAAATTCTATAGGATTATATACATCACTTCGAGAATAATATATGTGAAAGGATGTACCCCGATATATATGTTTGAATGTCCACGCCTGACTATGTAAATCCTTGGCAACTAACTCTTGAGCAGGAGGTTGCATGGAGAAGTCCTATAAGATATCTTTCAGGTAAGAACAATAATAGAGTAGAAAAACATCACTATAAGGAATTTGGTTTAAAAATTTGAATACAACAAAGAATTATCCAAACTTCTACTCACTAGAGGTGGGAAGATCTTCTCAGCAGCCCGACGAGGTACAGAAAATCCACCATGTGTACTTGTGTCACTAGCTGTTAGGGTTTTGCAGAAAAACTCTGCAGGCTGTCTACTTTGTTTCAGAGCCATCTCCGATGCCAGTAAAGCGTCCCTGTCATACTGCAAGGTTTACATGGAGCTATATTACTACGAAGGTAACATTAACAGAAGCAATAGTCCCTATTTGATCTTTAAGTTGTTTATTTATATAATTGCTTACCTTGTTAACAGGCTGTAGGGTCATTTGAGCATACACCTCATCCGTTTCTGGATCGGCCTGGTAAGAAAAATAACAAAGCATGATATGTACAGCACGAAGTAGGCTGTTCAAAAACACAAGGATATGATACTGAACAATAGGTGTGAAGGCAGCCACAAGGGCAATTTTAATGCTAATGACCACTAATCAATTATCATGCCAGCTAAGCTACCTGGCATGCATTTAAAGTTTGTTTTAGTGAAGCAACATATGCAAATGAGATATATGTTGATCAATAACAATCGATCACAGGACTACTAAAACATTACACTGGAGGTTTAATGTTGGAAGCATAAAAAGAACGAAAGAAACATAGAAGCTCACATACATGTAGTGTGACATTATGAAGCATGCAAATTAGCTTCGAGGGAAGATTCGGATAGCTCGGGATACTGTCAGTCTCCTTTTGCATGGAGGCTGCCACCTGATGAAATCATCATTGTAGCAACTTATATAAGAATCAAGAACACAGCAGACTTAGACTCATGGAGCAAGGAAAACTGCCATACTTGCTCACTATGGCCCTGTGGGAAGTAAACCACCAGGCTTCCAACAGGAGGCACAGCAATCAGCGGTCCAGCGCAGGCATGCCATAGCTCAGCATTCTGGACTCTTCCCTCTGTTGTCATACAAAAAACCAGATAACAAAACTAAGCTGGAAACAGAAATTAACACAATTTCAAGCTAAATAGGTATTACTGCCTCCATACTATATATTGTCAACACTCAACATCGACACTTCGGAAGATGTCAACTTTACTAATTTATCTGTACATGTATAAAAATTCATAGTGAAATTTGTGATCTTTGATTTTCTCTTAGACGACTATTATCATATCATGGAGTAATATTTTTAATAAATTACGAAGTAATCCTTACATGTTATGAGAATTTGGTTTAAAATGACATTGTTTCACTACCAAAGTCAAATGGGGACGATATGATAAGACGGGGGGAGTAATAAAATGCCATCAACCTGCTATACATTACCAGACCAGCAGTACAATTGTACCAACAACATAACTGACACGTAATAATATGTTCAATGCGAATTACAGAGTTGCACACAAAAGAGGGCAATAAATAGGGTTGGAGGAAACATACAAATAGTAAACATGACACACCCTATGCTGATAAAAATGAACTATGTCAGAACTCAGACCTACAGACTGTAAACTTGTTTTTTAGTTTCAAGTTTCAACGCATATCGGGTTAAGGTTGCATTAGAGTGATCAAATGCTGCCTCCCGCTTATTTTTTACTTTCAACTCATATCAGGTTTAAGTTTGGGATGGTAATGCAATGGCCATACCCACGTCTTTTTGCAAGCCGAACAGGCCCGTCCTGGCCGGGTTAAATGAGTAGCATGGCCCATTACCAGCTTTAGGTATGGAACAAAGCAGTGAAAATGAAAAGAGCAAGAAAGTTGAGAAAACATAAGCTTTGACAAAGGAAAGAAAAAAGGTCAACTTCAATTCAATAGTGAAGGACAAAACATAGCTACGCAACTGCTTTTTTTTTATTATTGATGATTGGTTGTGTTCTTGACAACTTGTCCCCTTCAGCTAATTACACAAAGAAATAATTACCATCATTCTAAACCTCAAAGTACCACAGATCGCCCACCACAATAACCTAACATAAACTTACAATACTGATAATTTAATTCTCCCTCGTCCCGGACCTCCCGGTCACACATAGACAAAGGAGAACGGAGGGGACCATTTGTGGCTGTAATTAATGGATGACAAGTGGACAATAATTCAATTGGATGATTAAAAAACCTTCCCAAATAGGAAGGTAAACAAATGAATGAGACCCTTTAAAATGGGATAGGTAAACAAATGAACGGGACGGATCGATTATTTGACATGGTCAAATCATAATTAACCCAGATCATCAATTAATTACTAAATAAACTCTATAAAAACAATTTTTAAAAAAATCAGTTTTTTTTCCTTTTCTGGGTGAACTACCGTGAACCCATTTCAGATCATACAAAGTAATTATCCAAGCATATAATAATTAATGATAATGAAAAAGAATCAATACCCTTTTTTTGTACAATTCCTTTTGTTATATAAAAGAGGTAATATTTACTCATGAACCCACCTTCAAATCATTCAAAAATAAAAAATAATTCAAAAACAATATATATAATCACCTTCAGCAGAGTTTGCCATGAAACCATTGGTAGGAGCTTTCATATCTGTAATATCTGTTCTTCAGCTACCAAAATTTCAGTTTGCTTTATTTCTCCTCGACAAAATTACTAAATAAAGATATTACTGTATAAATTAGCAGAAGAAACTTGGGAGAGACGGTCTCTCACGAACTTATTGGGAGAGAAATTAAATTCCTTTCCTTCTTAGAATTTCATAACACAAAGAATCAATCCAAGCAATACCCACATTCATTACACTTCAGCTCCAATTTACTACTCAAAACTAACCAAAACCCCATCATATTGCAGCTCGGAAATTATACTTCAAAAAAGGTGAAATCTTGTGCTATTTTCCACACTCTTAAAAAAGGTACTGACCCTTTTGCAGTATACTAGTATGGCATCAATTCCAGAAAAGTATTGCAAAAAAAGGTCAAAAGGGTAGCTAAAGAAGAAGTTAGTGACGGGAAATAATTCCGGAAAGGGAGATACGTCGGGAAAAAGGCGTCGAGAATGATGCGTCAATGGAGTTGAAAAGGGAGAATTTTAGAGAGAGAAGAAGGCGCCGGAAAATGAGAAAGGGGAGAAAGAGAGAAGGTGGGGAAGAAGGCTTATGAAGGGAAAGAGGAAGCCGACATTGAACAGACTGGAGCAGGTCCCTCCCTCTTCTACTTCTCCCCTTTCTCTATCCCCTCGCTTGATGGAATTTCTTTTTCTTTTTTATCCTTCTATATATCGGGCAAGAATCCGGATTTTACTTTGGATCAGTAAATAGGAAAAGTGGTGATTGACCCTTAATTTTGTGCAATTGTGAAATTAAGCCACACAACTTTCAATTGGAGTGATTACGCCTATAACTTACATGATAGTGATAATACTAATTAAATTAAACCCCTCTATCAAAATCTCACAAAAAATTTAATTTATCATATAAAAAAAATGGTTATGTTTTTATGGAAAAATACAACTTAAAAGTTTACAAAAAAATTAATAAAAAAAAAAAAGTAGCATAAATTAGATTAAAAAATTTAAAACTACTTTACGAAAATCAAACGATTTATTATTTTTATATAAAGTACATGTAATACCTCGGGTATTCTGACCTTTGAGTACTCTATAGAGTAGAGGGTACTCTATGGAGTAAGTCTTTGGGTACTATATCGAGTAGAGGGTACTCTATCGAGTAAGTAAGAATCAGATTCTAAAAGTGTCATGTTCGTTAGTTACTCGACCGAGTTTGGCCAACTCGATCGAGTATCGATCGAGTAGGGGTTACTCAATCGAGTACGTTAGTTACTCGATCGAGTAGATGTGCTGTTACGGGTTTTCATGCCCGGTTTGATTTTAAGTAAAAGGGGAGACTTTTGTTTTAAAACGACACATCTCTCATTTCATTTTCACTTTCATAAACTTTCACATCTCTCAAACAACGTAAGATATATTCTCCTCTTTACTCTCAAAACAAGGGCTTGTGTTATACTTCGTTTGAGGCTTTTTATATCATTGCGTTCGTCGTATCGTGGGTAAGACTCTTATATCATTTTTATGTTGATTCAGTAATTTTGTTTAAACCCTAATTGGGTAGATTGGGGGTTTTTGGGAGTTACTGTTGCGTATATTGTAATTGGATGTTTATTGTATAGGAGGTGACTTCGTAGAAGAGAAATTCTGATTTCTTGCGGTAGCCTTGTGATTTCCGTCTCAGGTATGGTTTCCCTACTCAGTTATTGTGTAATTTGTTAAGGTAATGTGGTTATATGAGTATAATTATGATTAATGGTATTGTTTGATATTGGCATGTTTATCAATTTTATGGATGATTGTTGTTATTGTATATGGTTCGCAAGGTGTGCCCTCGGCTGAGTGGAGTCATTTGCGGGAATGACTTCACTCCCTTGTTCGCCCCTTATAGTTCCCGTCACACGGGGGATGTGCACATTAATAATCATTGGGTTTTGCGCTCTATGGTTTTGAGCGAAGCTTAGGTGGTAAGGCTTCGATCCCCACTGGCGGAGTGGTTTACCTGTTGCGACGGGTAATCTGGCAGGACTACACACTTGGTGTGTAGTCAGGTGTATGGAGTATTATGAAGTTGGAGGAATGTGATAACTAATAAGTACGCATGCTACTATTACAAAATATTGGCTTTGGGGCAACATTTACCGCATATCTCTAGACACAACATTGTTACTCCGTATATGCATATAAAATATCCATTCATGCTATTAAAATATTCACACTAGTAAGGAATTCAATTAATAGTTTATTACAACTCATAATCACATAATCATCCAATTGGGCAAGAATTTTAATAACAAGCAATGTTTCACACAACTAGATATTATCATATAATACTTACCTCAATCCGCACCTTGCAATCAGGTTAGTAATTCTATCTCAAGATAAACAATTGACCCTCGAGACACAAAATATTTCTAACTACCCCTCTCGTTCATTCTCTCAAGGTAACCGGTTCGAAACTCATCCCAAGCTTTTAGAGGGCTCCTTGCACTTTTTACCCGGGTTCATTTTTATTAGACACATCCTATGTTCATTATTATTCATTTGTTTAGGCCTGAGGATCGTTCTCTCTGATACCACTTTGTAACACCCCTATTTATTCAAGAGCCTTTAGCAAGACATTCCCAAATAAATAAGACAGTTACCATATCGGTTTCCCGAGGTAGTGAATAACAAAGATAAACAAATCAAAGTACTTTAATTAAATCATAAAGTTTATTACAACATAAATTCTCATAGAACTAAAAAAAAAACAGCGGAGATAAAATTACAACTGAAGACTTCTAATTATGTGATCTAGTTTTAAGCCGGTCTTTCAAGTMCTCACGCCATCCCATGCTATAAATGGATCCGTCAGTTTCCTGTCAATCTTCTCCCCATTACGGATCATCACAGGTGTTCACGAATACACTATCAACCTCGCGGTTGAGTAGGATAATCAAATAACAACAAGTAAATATGCAAAATGTATGAATATGCAATTGCCATGGCCTTTCTACTGAGCTCATCAACCCAAAACTCCCACCCGCCAATCCCTGGCCGGGTCTGCCTCGATCACATCGAGAAACCAACATTCCGCCGAGGTTATCCGGAGACAGGTCTGCAGAACCAGCCCGGGCCTTAACCAGGATAAAACCTGAGGTTATCCAGAGACAAGCCTGCAGTCATAGCGCGCCTGTAATTGCAGCGCCAGCCTGGGCCTTTAATCACAAATACCATACTGACATCCAAAGGGATATCAAACTGGCATCCGAAGGGATATCCAAACCGATATCCAACCCTAAAATGCATATGCCATGAATGCAGTACCATATCATAACTCAATTCATATCCAAACTGATAACAGATGCATATGTCAGACTTACGAATACAATATTTCAACATGCCATAAACTCACATCATAAGTCATCCAATGAAACATAGCATCCAAATGGAATAAACAAGCAGAATAACAGATTAA
>VHZZ01017524.1:15365-30655 GCA_009801015.1 Silene noctiflora
CATATTAGACCAATATATTGGCGAAGATGAGCAAATTTGTAATGTAAATTGCTAGAGATTTAAAAAAGGAAAACCACTGGGAAGAAAGCTCATTTATATTCCCGTTGGACAAGCAAGAAGGCTTTTGGGTTTTTTCACTTGTTGTGCCCGATGAAGCCGCTTTTGTATTTTTTTTTATCAAATATGCAGATCTGTTTTTTTTTTATATTTTTTTTTATTTTTTTAATGCCAAATTGGCGACTGAAATCAGTCGCCAAATTGGCGACTACCATGCCTTTCAGTCGCCAATTTGGTGACTGATATTCTGTTGCCAAATGGTCCTATTGGCGACTGACACGTCAGTCGCCAAATTTGGCGACTGAAATCAGTCGCCCGAGTTGTAAAAGGCGACTAACGTCCGCGACCGACCACGGGCGACTAATTTCAGTCGCCAATTTGATATTGGCGACTGTTTTCAGTCGCCCATTATAGTCGCCCAACTACAATTTTCTTGTAGTGCAATTTTCAATAAAAAAAGATTTTCTAAATTGATTTCTTTATCAATTATTTTTTTAATATGTTTTTTTTTCTTTAATGATTTGTTGAAGATCTTTTTTTACTTTCATTTTTTAGCGTACTTTTTTATTTAATCATTTTTTTAATCTAATTGTCTTTTGTTTTTTACTCCTTACAAAATTCCCCGAAATGTAGTTTTTACCAAATTAAATTTTATCTCAAATTCAAGTTTTTCTATAAATATTTTAGAAATAAAGTTATAAGTCAATTTTTGAATGAAAAGGTTGACAATATATTAGTTTTAGAATTCTCAATGATAGGTAATGATAAGTTGCTTATTTAATTTGATATACTATGTCTTTAAATGTAACGGTCTTTTAAGAATGTTATACAATATTATGAAATTTAAACAAAAAATTAAAAATATAAAGCAATTTACAAGAAATTCACGACTTTAATAAATAGATTTATATATTCAGATTCATTATTAAATTATCGGTGTATGAAAAAACCACATAAAAATATTATGATTTGTAAAAAAAATCAAAAATTAAAACGATAATAACATTTTTTTTCCCAAGGAATTATGAGCCTTTTTATCCATCTCATTTAAGGGGCAAAAGCAAAGGCATTTCTTACAGAAGAACTAGCCAATATACACCATTTGACAAAGAAAATATTAACTATTGAGATGAGTTAAGATCTCATTGTGCTGCATAGCCTGACTATATGCTAACATCCTAACTGACACCTAAAACTAAATATGTTTGATGAGTTGAAGAGTAGGTTAGACATAGTTCTGAAAAATCTTGATGTTGCCCGCTGCCCAGATGGCATAAATTGTTGCAACAATACTACATTGAAACTAATGGGTTTTCGAATGCTTACGTTGTCCTCTTTCTTTAATCCAGTTAAGTTCCTGCATGAATTGCATACTCCTACCATTAATTTTCATCCACTGAAGCATACCAGTCCCAATCTCTGCCGAGTACTTGCAGTTGAAGAATAAATGCTCAAGTTCCTCAGAAGCTATCTCACATAAACAACACCTATTCACCAGAAAGAGACCTTTTGCTGCAATATTGTCCTGAGTTAGTAGCTTGCCTTCAGTAGCAAGAGTGGCTATGATCGTATGTTTTGGCATGATTTCCTTGCAATGAAGACTCTTGGCTCAAATTGGTCCTTGATAGTTAGTCCTGATACAATCATAAGCTTTACAAATGGAAAACCTGTTATTAATGGCACATTTATTTATCATGTCAATAGCGTTTTCTTTTCCTCCCGCAACTTAAATGCAATGATATCTGACTGTTAGGATAATAACTTTTTTTTTTTTACTTTTGTATGATTTTATAAAAGTTTTAAATTTCTTACTAAACTAAATAAAAGAATAACGAATATGTATTAAATTAATCAAAATATTTTTAGGATTTTATATTTAAATTTATTTTCATATTATCTATATTTGATTAAGTTTTTTTCAGCTTTTGTATATTTATTTGTTTTTCAAAAAAATGCAATTTTTACGTTTACCTTGTCATGGAACATCTTTATTAAAGTCTGAAAATAACTTCGTCACGGGTGTTTGTTACTAACTTCGTGGCTAAGCAAACATGTTGTCATGGACAAGATATAAGTTGTGACTAAAAAAATATTTGCCACGGAATGAACTGTGGCTAAATATAATTTTGCCACGGGTGTGACGTAATTCGTGGCAAGAATGATTATTAGCCACGGCCGTAGCCAAAATCGTGGCACAATTGACTATTTGCCACGTGAAAAGTTATCCCATGGCATAAAAATTTTCTAAGACAATGAATGAAACTTTTCCTATGGCTAAATAAAATTTAGCCACGAATTATAAATTCTCGTGGCATAATTCGAGGCGCTAGGGTCAATTTGTTGTAGTGGGTGTCCTAAAATTAGGACAGGAAAGGTTTTAGGGTTAGATTAGGCGGACCGCTACCGCGGATCCGCCTAATCCAACCCTAAGCCCTTTCCCTTATTTCTCATTCGAACGGCCGCAAGACCAAAAGACACCCTAGAGGGGCAGAGTGCAGCTATTTTTAGGAACGGGATTAAAACTAGGGGGCTGGGTGTCCTAAAATTAGGACAGGAAAGGGTTTAGGGTTGGATTAGGTGGACCGCTACCGCCGATCCGCCTAATCCAACCCTAAACCCTTCCCCTTATTTCTCATTCGAACGGTCGCAAGACAAAAAGACACCTAGAGGGGCAGAGTGAACCCTATTTTGGAGACGGGATTAAATTAGGGGGTCGGGTGTCCTAATATTAGGACGAGAAAGGGTTTAGAGTTGGATACTGCGCAACCGCCTAATCCAACCCTAAACCCTTTCCCCAAGACCAAAAGACACCTAGAGGGGCATAGTTAACCCTTTTTTGGGGACGGGATTAAAACTAGGGGGTCGAGTGTCCTATAATTAGGACGGGAAAGGGCTTAGGGTTGGGTTAGGCGGACGGCTACCGCGGATCCGCCTCTTCCAACCCTAAACCCTTTCCCTTATTTCTGATTTGAATGGTCGTGAGACCAAATGACACCTAAAGGGGCAGAGTGAACCCTTTTTTGGGGACGCAAATAAAACTAGGGTGTCGGGTGTCCTAAAATTAGGGCGTGAAAGGGTTTAGGGTTGGATTAGGCGGATGCCGCAAGACCAAAAGACACCCTATAGGGGCAGAGGAACCCTATTTTGGGGATGGGATTAAAACTTCGGGGCTGGGTGTCCTAAAATTAAGACGGGAAAAGGGTTTAGGGATCGATTAGGCGGATGGTTACCGCGAATTATTGGCATTAGACTCAAAGTTGAAGTGATTTATACAGATTATTGACAAAAAAGAAAGATATATGTACAAAAGGTTGAATTTTAATGATTGATATGGGAAAGTCAAACCATTGGAACCCGGATTTGAATAAGAGACGAAAACCCGCAAATATCGCATTATAAGGGATTTAGGTCGAAAAGGATTTTATAAAATAAATAAAAGATTTATTTTTACAGAAGAAAGAAAGAAATTGAAAGAAAGAATAAAAAACGAACAATTAGTACTCGAGGAAGGAGAAGAAGAGCAACAGTAAATAAGCAGCCTCTGGAGGAGGTGCATCAGATGCTGTGACTGTTTCAGAAGGTGCAGCTGCTCCTGCGATTCTTCTGGACGGTCTTTCCCTGCCGTTTCTTTAAAACGGTTAAAAAAATTATGATATTGGAAACGGTTTTGAGCATATTTTCCACATAAACTCTTACATAATTTATAATAACAGTAAATAAAATAAAACTTGGGATTTTACACCCTTAGACTTACATATTTATGAAACGAGATTGACTAAAATGACGTTAGTGATTGCTCGACTCTATGTAACACGAAGATGCCCTCGAAAGAGGAAAGTAAAAGTTGATTAATATTGATTAATTCAGTGTAGTGGTCAAATTGGTAGGTCTATGCAAACGTGACTGGTACCTAGAATGATCTAGGCTTACGTGGTTGAGTAGATCAAGCACGTAGGCGTCAAAGCAAAAGGACGTGGTCTTAGAATGCAAAGAGAGAAGAGAAGGGGCGGACACTCGCGTGAAGAAAATGTGAGGCGGAGGCCTCTATTTATTCTAATCACGAGTTGAGAGTTTTAGAAGAATTAAAATACGGAAAAATATCCGGAAAGATTTGAATACTGCTGGAATCAAGCCAAGGAAGAGGCATAACAGGTTGTGCTTCATCTCCTGTTGCTGTTTCTCCTTCAGAATCAAAGATTTTATGCATTTTCAGAGTTTGGAAAGGATTTGTTTTCCTTATTCCGTCAAAATATTATATTTTCGAAACCTTAAGAATATTTAGACATTATATAGGATTTCTAGAAATATCCCGACTCATATTTGAGATGGTTTTTGAGAAAATGAAGACGATTTCTAAAAATAGAGACAGTTTTTGACCCGGACTCCAAATGTACTCTAATTACTGTCAAAACGACCGTATCGGAAGTAGATGATAACAAAGGGTTTAAAATGACTGTTTGAGCAATCATTTGTTGATGAATTAATGAAATGTCATATCATCGCTTCATATATTAAACATGCGGTCCAATCATCACCTGGTGTTTGGCGAAGGGTGAAGGTATCTACAGAGCCCTACTTTGACTGAGGCTTCTACAAGGCGAAAGTCAAAGTATAGCCCTCAGGTCAATCAAAGATTACAACCTAAAGATTATGGCGACGCAAGGCGGTTCAAAGAGGCTTAACCAAGGACCGGTTGTCAGGAACATTTTTGAGTCTGTCGACTTCCAAGGAGGGTCGTTTAAAGTCCAATAGACTACGGAAGGAAGCTCGCCAACCATATGAGGAAATTATACCTGAAACTCCGTGGGGAATAACAGGACGTAGACAATAGGAGATCAGTAAGACCCGCCGGAGAAATGAGAAGAACAGTTTTTCTGGAACCGTTGGTGAGAGTAACTCGGCAAAATAGGTCGACGTTTTGAATTTGCTTGTATTAGTTAGAAGCAATTTCACAGCAGGACGTTGGTAGAAACTGCAGAGGGAATAGACGATAAAACGTTGGTATAAATTCCGACGACAAATGATAAGACAGGCTTTCTGAGGACTGTTTAAGGGAATAAGCTTGCATTAGTTGGATGCAAAATTTCGTTTATCGAAGAATACGCGGGCTGTATGCGACGATGTACCCTTGCTGGGGGAAGAAATGTGTGCAATCCATTGGGAAGGCGATAAATTTGATGGGAAAATATACCCATAGAAGATGATTTGCAAAAATACCTCGAAACGTGTAAAGAAACGTTTCAGAAATATGGATAAAGGTAGGACCCACAAGTAACGAACTTCTCACAACCTGAAAGCAAGAAACTTGCCGGGGAAAGGGCGCAGCAAGAGCTGCGATCTCAGGAAAGGGCACAGCAGGTGATGCGTTTTCTCCCTAGCTCACCCAAGTCTGATAAAGACTTGAATTAGGCGCGATATAGTATTCATTCTGTTTCGGCATTTCGTCTTACAATAATAGAAAACAACTCGAAATATCCATCAATTATCATCTCAATTTGATCAAAACTTGCCCTAAGTTATGACTAATCTTGGCATGCCTCCCGTCTTTACCTTTAATTGTGTTTGTAACTTGATTTGAGGTTTCGAAATTAGGGTTTTTGTACCCATTTGTGTCGAAAATTTGGGGCTTTTGCATCAAACGAATTTATTTCTCGAAATTGACATTAGAATTGAGTATTAGACCTTCCTAGGATCACAACCATGTGTTCACTTTGAATTTTCGTCAAGCATAGGTTAAATGGTAGCGAAATGTGACGGTTTTAGGCTAAAACCGCTTAAATGGCTCGAAAATGACCTTAAACTAGTCGAAAATCGATGAAATTTGATGTTTTGGAATCCTTGAATTATGGGTAAACTTGCTACCATGTCGGAATTTCAGTTTCTAACTGCTGCTCCGGGACACTTTTTGTGTTGGTTTAGGCTATTTATAGCGAAATACTGCCGAATTTTCGACTCGTCATCGTCATTAGACATGTTTAAGACACATAGGAACGTAGTATAAACGTACTTGTCCATTTGTAAGGAAATAATCCCGAAATAACTTGAAATTAGCTCGAAAATGGCTTCAAAAAGTATTGAAATGACTTGAAATGTTCATTTTTGTAGAGGATATGCCTTCGAAGTCCGGACGTGACTTCATGGACGTCGACTTTGACCCTTCCTCGGCTCTTGTCGTACACACGGGCGTCCAGGAGGATGAGGAGGAGGAGGAGAAGCTGCCGAGGAGGGCAAGCCTTAGGAGAGGTGGTCGCCAGCCTGCTCGGGCGCCTGAGTGGGCTGATAAATGGGATGCTCAACATCTCATTTGGGCTACAGAGAGCCACTTGTAGTACGGAGAAGCAAGGAGTCCGGTAACCTTTCAAATTTATGATTTGCTAACTTTTAATTCTCCTTTTCTTTCGAAAAAACTTAGCTAATACATATAATGTTTAGATTTGCAGGAGGCTGGAAATATGAGGTCATTCTCGGGTACACGACCATGATGGAGGCCTGCGTGAAGTTAACGGAGGAGGAGATAGGTCTCCTTGATGGGAGTGCTTTCGGTGCTTTGGTACGAGCTTGGCGCGAGATCCAGGCTAGGAAGATTCGTGCCAACATGTGTTTTATCTGGCCTTTCCTTGATCGTTTCTGGGACATGACCTTGACCTTTTACATGTCGTTCGGTGAGATCGGGGTCACTTTGGTGGACTTTGGCATGATGTCCGGCTTGTCGTTCGGAGATGAGCCGATAGTGTGGCCCGAGACAGCCATGAAGACTCACTCGACTGAGGCCAGGAGGCTAGTGGGCTGGTGTTTGCCCAAGGCCAGGACTAGGGTACCCGACTTGGTTCTGAGTTCTTATGTCAAGGACTACTTTGATGGGAAGACTATACCGAGAGTACAGCTGACCGAGGGAGGGAGTTGGGTGACTCCTCCGCCGTGTACGATTGAGCAGTGACCTCGCTTGTGGCTTTGGTGGTTCTTGTCTTCGATTTACTTCGGAGACAAGGGGGATAGGCTGTCAACGAAGCTTCTTCCTTTTCTTGCGGACTTGGGTGGCCTAGGTCATCTGGACTGGGTCACCCCTAGCTTTGCGGTCCTCACTCGCTACATGAGGGCCATGGTGCATCCTGAGTTGCTGGAGAGAGGGACGTCGCCTGCTGCTGTTGGTCCAGGACCTTTTTTAGAGGTATGAATCTTCCTTTTATCTTTTATTTCTTCATTTATAGGAATAGAAAATAAAATAGAAGTGCTTATCTCCCGTTTCCTTTTGCACATTTAGCAATATTTCTTTGTATGAACAAGAAATATGACCGAACAAAGATTCACGACAGATATAGAAAGAATAAATGATATGTAAATAAATTATTATTCACTTGCTTTGACGAATGTATATAAATAAATGATTACTCAATAAATAAATGATTATGTATTCAAAATTCCGGCGAATAAAGGATCATCGTAGATAAGTAAAGGATTACTTAATATGTAAAATTAACATGTAAACAAGTGATTTGGAAAGTGAACGAATATTAAAATTTTCTTTTCCTTTATTTAGGCCAAGATCTACTTGTACTTTCCTGGGTTCGCTCCCACGAGGACAGCTAACGTGACCAGGGAGTACCCTGTCGTGAGGGACTAGATCATCTGTAGGCAGAAGAGCCAACGTTCCTCTTACGACACCTGCAGGAGGGGTGTCAACGCTTTGCAGCTTGACAGCGTAAGACTTCTTTCTAGTCTTAATTTGTTGCTTGTTTTCATTATTATTTCGGTTTTTGTTGCCTGACCCTTGAAATGTGACTTTAGTAGGTGTCGAGGCCTTGGGAGAACTACACCGAGGCACCAACCTTTTTGTCTTAGGTACTTAGGCCTAGGAGCTCGAGTAGACTCCTTCTCTCGACGCCCATAGGGCCTGTTTGGTACTTGGGCGAGCGTCTGCCTAGGCATTGTCTCCGTGACACTTTCACAATCCCCAACGAGCCACCGCGGACGATGTTTAGGGAGCCTACCAAGGCGGAGAGGACTGACGACCTTGCCAGAGCGGCTGGCGACACCCTCTTTCTTCCCGAGCTAGAGTACTCGGAGTTTGTCTTGAAGAGGTTGGCGTATTGGCCGATCGTGGTGAGTATTCTTTCTACTTGTTTAGAATTCGATTTACTTATTGAAAGGAAAATAGTGTTTGACATTTTTGTGTTTAAAAGGAGATCGACACTGCTGGTGCCGACCCCCAGCCTTTCCCAAGACCTTGGAGTACGTGGGGTCGGCTGTTGTGACGGTATCCATGTAGGTCCTTCCTTCCTCGAGGCAGTGACCGAGGCTGGCCTTGACGAGTGGCAGCATGTCGTGAGGAGGGTGAGCTTTGAAATTATCCTTTTATCTTTTCTATGTAGCATGTAGGAACATGAAATAAGAATTGACTTGAGTTGAAAATACAGGTGGCACCGTCGAGGCACATGGAGCTCTGGCGAATAGCTAACCGACTACGAGCGACAGCTGTCGAGACACTCGAGGTTCGTTCTAGAGGAGAGGTAATAACCTTTCCTTGTTTTAGTGGAAATTTGAATTTCTTTAGGAGCTTGCTTTGCATTTTGACAAGTACTATTTCTTTTGTTTTGCAGCGGGAGCGTGAGCTGAAGCTCAAGTTAGAGCGGTTATATGAGGAGGAAGCCCGCTTGGAGGGAGAGCTAGAGGTTCGTGATGCTGACATCGCCATTCTCGAGGCGACGATTGACGACCTTAGGAGGCGTCGGGCTGAGGAGTAGTGTCGCAACCTAGTTTTTGTACTTTTTTTTTTTACTTTATATTGTTCTCGGGCATGAGCTAGAGTCTTGTATATATTTTCGTATGTATATATAGGGGCCTGCGTGCCATTGCTGCTGTTGGATGTGGAGATGTGAGACATGTACCTGCAGGTTAGCTTGGAAACAGGTTTGGCATAGTGACTACTTACGTCGTCATGCTGCCGAAATTTACGTAGAGAAAAGTAACTAAAAACATGTATAAACACAAGTGTAAACATGTAATTACAATTACAAGTTAACATGGCTTAAAATGTGAACTTCATTCGAATCGAAAAGAAAAAAAGAAAGAAAAAAAAAAGTGCCCAAAATGAGTGGAGAGTGACGTGCATGACTAAAGACGGGAGTGCTTCCCCTTAAAAAAAAAAGAAAAAAGAAAATAAATAAGTGTGAAAATGTTAGTTTGAAATGATTGACACGGAATGACATGTAAAATGTCAAAAACTTAGAAAAAGTAATGACGGTGGAGGAGTGCTTCCCCCTAAAAAGAAAATGAAAATAAAATGGGTAAGTAGCGTAAGGAGCGGCTGCCTCGAAATGCGAACCCAATTGGAAAAAAGACTCCGATTACGATAAGGAAAGTAAATTTTTCGGAAAAAAGTCTTCAAAATCCTTTAGGAATAGGAAAGAATAACAAAAATCGGATTAGGAAACTTTTCCGCAGAAAACTGCGGGAAATAAGCTCGAGGAAGAGGCGCAACAAGAGCTGCGACCCTTCCTGAAGGCGCAGTTGTTGCTGCGTTCTCTCTTGGGCATGTCTATTTCTGAGTGTAATTAGGAAAGCCCGAATAGTATATATAGAGACCTCGGGTGAACGCTTATTCTCACAATTCTCCCTTCTATAATTCTGTAGTATAACATACAAAATCTTCACAAATTCTCAAAAAAATGGATGCCTTTGAATCCCGTCTCAAACAATGGACAAAAGAGTTTTCCAACAGTAGAGAAGCATGATATGGACGCCTTTAATATTTGTCAAATTATTAGTTTAAAGCAAGTAAAGATGGTGAAACCCTTTTTATATGCATGCTTGGAGTATTAGAACCCAAATGTTCACATTTTTACATTTCCAGGAGGAGAAATATGACCTTTTCCCGAAGAATTCGCAGCGGTTGGTGGGTGGGATGTTGAAAGCTTGCCTATATTTCCTCCTAGCTCCCAAGGATATAAGAATAAATTTAGGGACCTTCTAGGGTTGACCAAATCTGAAGTAGATCGTCTTATGACTTCAAAAGGTGTACGAATGTTCTATCTAGTAGACCACTTTATAAATAGGGAGGACCCTGCCATCTCAAATGTGGCGAGGCGCCGAGCATTTAGATTTTGCCTTATCCATTATTATGTCTTGAAAGCCCATGTTGATGCCAAAATAAGGGGAGACTGTCGTTTCTTGGGAATTGTGGAGCAAATGGAGCTGCGGAGGAGCCCGACTTGGTTATCATTAGAAGAGACTATCCTTGGTCTAGATAATAGAACGGCTAATCGCAAGATGCCGTATTTGGAAAGTCCCATAATAATTCAGGTGATTTTTTCTTCTTTTCTTCTTCTTCTTCTCTTTATTTTTTTTGGACTTTTGCTTGTTTTTTTTTTGTTCGTTTTTTTATTTTATTTTGGTAATACATCTCCTCATTTTGTCTTGCATAGATCTGGCTTATGGAGAGACTTCGATTGATCGAGCCCCCAGTCAATGTATTTGCCTATCGTTCAAGGTCCATTTCGATGAGGGCGAGGCTATACATGGTAGATTTCACTCGAGTCTTCAATTATTGGGAAAACAAACTGAATAATGAAGGTGAGCCTCTCATAAGATGGATCGTTCAATGATGGCATCTCAAGGCATTGACAGGAGCATCCAGCCTTGATCCTACGTGATCGATTCGCGTTCCAAGTTCGAAGTTTATGGTCACTATCTTCTCGAAAAGGTTGTTGAGAAAAGTGGGCCTAAGACAGAAGATCCCCAAGTTGGGTACCGTTCTGCAGACAGCACTGGCACACACCACTGACTTCTATCGTGAGTGGGCACTTTGTTGGGCACAGAGGAACATGTGGTACATACCTACTCCTATAGGATCGCTGTGGGTATCCGATTCATACATGAAATGGACCAAAGCTAGTACTTCAGAGAAGAGGGAGAAGCTAAGGAAGCATGAGCTTGTTGACTACAAAATTTGAGAATTAGTCAGGGAGAACCAGAATTATTTGACCGTGGGAGAGGAAGAAGCTGGATTCCAAGTCGTTCATCCAAAGAAGAAACCAAAGAGAGCTCCTCCTACTGAAAGAATGGTGGTGGATAGTAATAGAAATGCTTGTAGAAACCTCATTTCTACACCCTTCGCCAAACACCCGACGATGATTGGACCGCATGTTTAATACACGAAGCATTATTACGACATTCTATTAATTCGACTTCAAACGATTGCCTAAATAATCGTGTCAACCCCTTCATTGTCATCTACGCGCTGATATGGTCATTTTGGCAATAATTAGAGTACATTTGAAGTCCGGGTAAAAAATCGTCTTCTTTTTTAGAAACTGTCGCCATGTTCTCAAAACCTGTCTCAAAACTGAGACGGGATATTTTTAAGAATCCTAAAATATCTCAAATATTCTAAAGATTTTGAAAATATCTTATTTGAAGAAATAAGGGAAAAAAATCCTTTCCAAATTCTGAAAACGCGGAAATCTTCGCTGCTGAAGGAGAAACACCTCCAGGAGAGGGCTCACAACCTGATGCGCCTCTTCCCGGGCTTGTTTCCAGCAGTGTCCAGATCTTCCTGGACTTCTTTCCGTATTTTAATAATTCCAAAACTCTCACCTCGTGATTAGTATAAATAGAGGCTTTCGCCTCACATATTCTTCACGCAAGTGTTCGCCCCTTCTCTTCTTTCCTTGCATTCTAAGACCACATGCTTTTGCTATGACGCCTACGTGCTTGAGCATTCTCAACCACATAAGCCTAGATCATTCTAGGTACCAGTCACGTTTTGCATAGACCTACCAATTTGACCACTACACTTCAATCAACCTAATCAATCAATTTGTTTTCTAAAATCCTTTTTCAAAGGGCATTCTCGTTAGATAGTTGAATTAAGTCGTTTTTCGCTTCGTAAACATGTAAGTCTAAAGGTGTAAATCCCACTTTGTATTTTATCTAATGTATTTATGTATTTAACCTTATGTAAGAGTCTACGCCATAAATATGTCTTCAAAACCATAAGTTTTCAAAACTTTTTGACAAATCAGCAGGGAAAGACTGTCGAGCAGAAACGCAACAACAGTTGCGCCTTCTGGAATAGTCGCAGCATATAACAGCCAACGAATACTAACAAGCGCGAGTCTGACTTTCACAGTCAGAATCCAAATCAAGAACAGTCCAACAAGGTGACGCACATCTTCCAGAGGGCGCATCATGTGCTGCACCTGTTCTGGGTTGGCTTATGCCTCTGAACTCGTCTCGTTTTGACGTATTCTTCTAATTAGGTTTTATTAATCAACTATTATTCGCATTATCATTGTTTCAGCGTGTTTATTATTTTCTTTTATTTCTTTTATTTACTAAATCCTGTTTTAAGCGTATTTAGGCGTATATTTATTTATCCTTTTGTAATCTTATTTCTTCGTAATTTATTTCGTCTTGTATGATTTGTTTATCTTTCTTCTCACACGTAAATGAATGTAAAATATCCACTTTGACCTAATTGTTTTCTAAATATATGTTAACTGACTTAGTACTAATTCACATGCTAGGATTAAAACGTGGGTGTTGTATTGCATACATATAACTAATGACATATCAAATATAAATGACATTCCCTGATCATTAGTAGAGGCTGCTATCGAGGCGGGCGGGATTGTGTTCTTGTATGAGCTACCTAATACGTACCCTCACCCCTTACTCAGATATTTGTGAACACTATTGTTCATTGGCATCATGAGAGTCATTCTAGAAAGGGAATGCTAAGGGTGACAAATTTCTTAGTGTTTATGTCACTACTTTGTGTCTTGACATGACACGAAGTATTCGAACGGATCCAATTATCGACAAAAATTGGTGGCGACTCCACTAATGCGGGCTTGTTCAAACCATACACCGGTTTCATGCCTTTCAAATCGGTAATAGCCCATGACGTGCTTTTTCAACACAAAGTCCCGTGGGAGAAGTATCGTCGCCTCATACATACTAACGCGCGGGTCCACCCGGCGTGGATGCGTGTGGCGTAGGTGGCCCATGTCCACAGTTTGGTGACACCATTGGGGATGAGACACTTAGACTAAGGCCTTGTTCTTTATGGCTTATTTTCAGCTTACTTCAGTTCAGCTCAGCTCTATTCAGTTCAGCTCAGCTCAATTCAGTTCAGTTCAGCTCAGCTTCATTCAGTTCAGTTCAGCTCAGCTCAGTTTAACTCTACTAAATTCAGCCCATTTCAATTCTGCTCGTCTAAAACTTAATAGTCTTTATTAATATTACTTATTTATTATTACTATTACTATTACTATTACTATTACTATTACTATTACTATTACTATTACTACTAGTTTTCATGCCCGTGCGTTGCACGAATACTAAAATAATCGGCAATGAATTTCACGATATAATGAAATATGGTACATAGTTCATGTCATAATTATAGTTTTTTTTTTTGGAAAAGAAAATCAAGATGAAAGTGTTTACATATGATACTCCAGAGTTTTTAGTTGTGTGCACAATACCGGTGTGTTTTTCAATTTTACATAGCACTTATTTTTATAGAATAAAATCTTTAAATTGAATGAGCTCGGATTTTTATGCACGTGGTGTTTGCTAATAAATTTTCCTATTTGATCTTCTGAACCCTAACTTCACTAAACTCATTACGTACCTTCCCCAAACTCGTCAGATATGATATTAAAAGTCATTCATCTATATTGAGGGGTAAGAGACTGGATGGATACACAATAGAGAATGGCTTGTTCAATAGAGGTCTAACAGTTTATTTTGATGATAAGATAAGAGACATGAAACAAAATATGACAAATTTCATGTTTTATTAAGAAATGAGGATATAAATAGGGAGATCTATTTTCCTCTCAAATACAAACGAAAATCCCACAAACGTAGGATAAATTTGAAACAAACTTCTCATACTCCATTTTCCATATTTCCATCCCCTTTTCTCCCTCCATCTCATTCCTTTTACATGAATTGAATAGATCAATATCAATCAATTCAATATAGACTACTTATTATAATCAAACCACTCTTTTGTCATTCCCTATTTCTCTCATTTTTCCCCTTAACCCCTTTCCCTTTCCAGCTAATATTAGTGTATTTTTTTTTTCCGTTTTATAAATCGTACTTGTTATGGGTGCGTTTATAATTTTGTATACTCCGATACTTTAAAGGCATTTAGCCTATATTTATAATATGTGTACGTTTCTCATTTTCTCATAATACTTCATTCAAATGAAATTTATCTATTATCTTTTAAAATATTACCTCACCATGTCGTCTCTTTTTCCATTCGCATTCATCCGTCCCACCAAACTAACCAACATAACCCATTGTAACCAACTTCATCCCTATCCATGAACAATTTCCCCTTTCGATAACTACTTATATTCCCTAAATTGCACTCAAATTTCAAATATTAACCCACTCCTTCCCTCGAAAACTTACCCCCTCCCTAGAAACCCATCATACCCTTACCCTACCCCTCACAAAAATACACACACATCAGCCTATAAGGTTCATATGCTTCCCCTAATGAATAAGAGAATATTAAGTAGTTTATCTTAAATTGATTGATATTGTTGTATTTTTGTTTCTGTTATCTAAACCATGCTACATGTTATGGTTGTATTTATATACATGATACTTAAGAGATATTTAGCATATATTTATAATATGTGTGTTTTTCTCATTTTCTCATAGTACATCATTCAATTAAAATATAACTATTTAGCTGTTCTAATATTACATCGCCGTATCTTTTTTCTATGCGCATTCACTCTTTCTACCTAACTAACCAACTAAACCAATCATAACCAACCCCATCTATATCCCTAAACAATTCCTCTTATCGATATCTGTTGATCTGCTTATATTCCCTAAATTGCACTCTTAAATGTTGGAGATTAACCCTACCCCTCGAGAAATTTATTCCCTCCCCATAAACCCACCCTACCCCTCACAAAATTTCACATCCGCAATTAGGGGTAAGCAAAATCGGATATCCGATACGGTTTCTGAAACCGTATCGGATATCCGGTTTTTTAAATCTCCTTTTTTAGTATCCTTATCCGTTCCGGTTTTTCCGTATATAAGGAAATCGTATATCCGGTTTTTCCGTATATCCGGTATCCGATTTTCAGCTTCACTTATGTAA
The DNA here is from genome assembly GCA_009801015.1 of Silene noctiflora. Classification (NCBI taxonomy): domain Eukaryota; kingdom Viridiplantae; phylum Streptophyta; class Magnoliopsida; order Caryophyllales; family Caryophyllaceae; genus Silene; species Silene noctiflora. The sequence continues at coordinate 30,565 of VHZZ01017524.1, forward strand.
TTTAATATTTTTTTTTCTTTTCTATGTGTGATTTTTGGTTTTTTTAGCAACTTAAAAGTGTTTTAAAAAGTTATAAGAGTAAATAACTTAT
>VHZZ01017526.1:0-12552 GCA_009801015.1 Silene noctiflora
GATCTTCCACCAGTATGTTATAGTTCAAGATCCAAGGTTGATGGTGTCCCAACTTGGTGCCCTAGATTTCGTCCAAATCATACATGTAAGAAATCGGTTTTTGCATGCATAAGATTCTTAAGTTTATTATGACTAAAAATTTAAACTAACATATGTGATATGTCAAATATGATTTCTAACACCCATATCACATCTGGCAGGGAAAAGGCCACGCAAATGATCACCACTCTCTCTAAGGAATCCACAATGCCAGAGGTTGTCACGGTAATCGATGAGCTAATTTAGCAAATGATTGAATCAGAATATGAAATCATGCGGCTAAGAGAGCTCAACACCATTAATGGTGTATGGGCAGACAATGATGAAGATGTCTACCTCGCAGAATATCTTCTAGTCAAAACCTTGGACCCTACGTCGATCACCTCACTCGATCTGGTCCCCCATATCAAAACATCGCTCCAGGGCAAACAAGTAGCACTGTTTGTACAGGGAATCCTACTCAAGTAGATACGGATGAAACCTTGGCTACTGATTTAATAATGAAGAAGTTGCAAAGAACTAAGGCCGATCTTTCAGTGTGGAAACTAATATCAAGCTCGTTCCCACATCGCCAAATTTTACTACAAGCTCTAACTAAAATAAATATACCATGTGATTCTACCCCAAATGACGTGGTCAATCTAGTCCAGGACTCAGTCAAGCGAAGAAACCCAGTTACTTTCTCAGATGAAGACCTACCTCCATTTGCTGTAAACCACAATCTAGCCCTATATATCACCATCACGTGCCTAAAAAAGAACGTACCTATGACATTGGTAGATGACGGTTCTACATTTAATGTCATACCACTCAAAACTGCACACAAACTGGGCATGAAAGAATCAGATTAGACTCCAACTAATTAGGTTGTTCGTGCATACGACGGGACATATCGTAAAGTAGTGGGTCTCATTGATCTTAAAATAACAACTGCGCCAGTCGAAAGAAAGGTCAACTTCGAAATAGTGGACATCAAGGCATCATTCAACATACTACTGGGAAGGCCTTGGATCCATGCTTGTAAAGCTGTGACATCCACCCTTCACCAGAAAATCAAGATCGCTTTGGATGGTCAAGTGGTGACAATCGCTTCATCTCCAATCAAAGCAATCATCGAGAAGGTATCTAATAACCAGGTCATCTCTAACCCAATACACGAGTTATGAGGATTTCAAGACGCCAACCTCATAGAGATCAAAATCGCTCCACTATACTTTAATCCTCACTCTATTCTGGTTGTCAACCATATACTTACAACTCAGGGATACTTCCCAGGGATGCCTCTAAACCCCATCAGAAAAAAATACCTCTGCACCTTTTAAAGAAGGTAATTCTTAAAGAATACCCTTAGGGCTAGGGTACAAACTAACTGTGGAAGAAGCTTTCGAAATGCTCGCTCAGCTTAACGCTCGAAAGTATAAAGGTGTCCAGTTTCGACCAAATCACCTTATACTGAATGGGTACTTCATCGGAGAAGGAGAATATGAATCTTTTTATAATTTTCCCGAACCATGGATATATGAAGGCAACAAGCTAGATGGAATAGAAGTTTTCCACAGATGTTACTTTATCCCCGAAGGAACGGTTCATACCGTTAAAACTCCTTCAAAACATTGCCTCGACAGTTAAGCTGTCCGCCTTCTATTTGGGGAAGATCAATTTGTAAGGGCAGCCCAGGACAAGATTATTACCATGATACTACGGGATGACCATTTTGACCCTAAAGCTCTAATTATAGATGCAGATTCAGCAAAAAGGCAAACAGGATGGAGAAATTTGATCAAATGGACAAATAATCAAGGAAGACTCGTTAAGCTCACCACAGGAGAATATGGGATGTTTAAAGAAGAACCATAAGACGATGAGTTCAAGTTTGAGTCGGAACTAGAGTCTGAGTCCAAATCTAGAGAAGTCGCCAGAGAGTCTCCTCTTGCTATCAACCCTACTCCCTTTATTTCTCCTAGTTTACCATCAAGTAGTAGTAGCCTTGGGCTTATCCCAGCAACTGTCAATCCTTTGCCACTGACCAATGATCAGATGGCTTCTTTGTTTCCGTTATTTTCAAATTTTAACATGAATAAATCAGATTCTGCTTACTCCTTGTGTTATTATGATTGTAATTCTGTTTGTGACGATACTGAGGATAATCCTGATCCAGAATCACTTGACTTGCCACCCTATATGATAAAAGAAATTTTAGAAGAGGGGCAAGGAGCACTAGTCATAGAAAACACTAAACCAATTAACGTGGGAACAGACCTCGAACCTAAAGAACTTAGGATAGAGACCACACTAGAATTAGCTGAAAGGGCTCTCTTCATTGACCTTGTAAACTTGTTCAAAGATGATTTCGCTTTGTCCTACAAAGACATGCAATGGATAAACAGGGACATTGCAGAATACCATATCCCAATCAAACCTGACTTTAAATCGGTTAAACAAAAACTCCGCAAAATAAAGTCGGACTGGGTTCTTAAGATCAAAGAAGAGGTATACAAACAATTCAAAGCCGGGTTCATCAAGGTTTCCAAGTATTATGACTGGGTGGCCAACTTGGTTACTGTACCAAAAAAGGATGGGCGAATTCGGGTTTGTGTTGATTTTAGAGATCTAAATAAGGCTAGTCCAAAAGACAACTTTCCATTACCACACATCGACATATTGGTAGACAATGCAGCTGACCACACACTTTTGTCCTTCATGGACGGATACGCAGACTACAATTAGATCAAAATGGTTGGAGAAGACATGCATAAAAACGCATTTGTCACTCAATGGGGAACCTATTGTTACTCTGTCATGCTGTACGGGTTAATCAAACCTGGTGTAACATATCAACACACTGCCACTACCTTACTATACGACATGATGCACAAAGAAGTAGAAGTGTATGTTGATGAAATGATCGTTAAATCCAAAGATAGATAGGGTCACATCGCCAATCTTCGCAAGTTCTTCCTTAGGCTTTGTAAGTACAATAAGAGGCTCAACCCTCAGAAGTGTGCATTTGGTCTAACATATGGGAAGTTGCTAGTTTACATCGTAAGTCAACGAGGAATAGAGATTGATCCATCCAAGATCAAGGCTCTAATCTAAATGCCGCAACCGCATACAGAGAAAGAAGTTTGAGGTTTCTTAGGTAAGATACAATACATAAGTCATTTTATCTCCAAGCTTACCATGATTTTCGAGCCAATATTCAAAAAGCTCCAAAAAGACAGAACACACCATGTAGGACGATGATTGTTAGTAGGCATTCGAAAGAATCAAGGAGATTTTGGCCAAACCACCTGTGCTCATGCTACCGTAGAAAGGTCAACCTTTATCCCTATAACTTACAGTCACAGAAACAGTCATGGGAGCCATTCTCACTCAAACGGTAGGGAAAGATCCATCTACTACCTCAGCAAGAAATTCTTGGGATACGAAACAAAGTACACACCTCTTGAAAAGACTTGCCTCGCTCTTGTGTGGCCAACAAAGAAGCTGCGACATTATATGCTCAACTATTCGGTCAAAGTCTACTCAAAAATGGATCCCGTCAAGTACATTTTTGAGAAGCGAGTTCTTAATGGTCCATTAGCAAGATGGACTTTAATGCTTTCTGAGTTTGACCTAAAATAAGTACCTCTGAAGGTAATAAAAGGACGGACAGTGGATGAATTCTTCGCGGACAATCCCACACATGATACCCAAATGATAAACACATGGTCATTTCCGGACGAAAATATCCACTATACTAATACAGAATCACGGGATCTCTACTTTGATGGGGCTTCCAATTTAAGAGGATATGGGATCGAAGTGTTGCTTTTTTCTCCTGAAGGCGAGCATACACCAATTTCAGTCAAACTCCACTTCGAGGTGACTAATAATGCGCCAGAATACGAGGCCTCCTTATAGGCTTACAAGCAGCAGTTAGTCTTGGAATCAAAAGGCTTCGAGTCCATAGAGACACATCCCTCATTATCAATCAGATCACTTAATCGTGGAAAATACGGAGCAAAAAACTCGCCCCATATCAATCAAGAGTAGATCAATTGGCTCAGTTCTTTGATAAAATCACTTACTTACACTTACCAAGAGAGGAAAACCAATTTGCAAACGCTCTTACGAAACTTGCATCCCTCATTAACATGCTTGACAATATGGTAGATATGCCCCTATGCATCGAAAGGCGATCCGAACCAGCCTATATACACCTCCTAACTGGCGAGGAAGAAGATCAAGAAGAGCCTTGGTACCAGGCCATTCTAAATTACAAGCTCAATGGTTAATACCCACCAAACACGGACAAGAGGGGAATACGAGCTATAAGGCTACTAGCCTCCCAATACATCCCGAATCAAGGGGAATTATCTAAAAGGACGCCACAAGGCATTATCTTTCTTTGCCTCGATCGTTTGAAGGCAGAGAAAGTAATGGAGGAAGTCTATGACAGAGAATGTAGTCCTCACATGAGCGGACCAATGATGGCTAAGAAAATCATGCGCTTAGGATACTACTGGATGACCATGGAAACAAACTGCATTAGATATATAAGACATTGTCACAAATTCCAAATCTTTGCAAACGTGCATCACGTTCCACTCTCCTTGTTATACACAATGACATCACCCTGGCTATTCTCCACATAGGGAATAGATATCATCGGAAAAATCACTCCAGCAGGGACGGGAGGACATTGTTACATTCTAATGCAAATAGACTACTTCACTAAATGGGTGGAAGAATCTTCCTATACTACTCTAACATCCAAAAAAGTGGCTAAGTTTATACAAGCCAACATAATTTGTTGATATGGGTGCCCACATGAGATCATCAGTGATAATGGTTCTCATTTCCAAGCTGAAGTTGCACAAGTGCTCGCTAAGTACCAAATCCAGCATCATCACTCCTTGCCATACCGACCCCAAACAAATGTAGCCGTTGAGGCAGCAAACAAAAATGTCGTCATGACCCTAAACAACGTTATCGACAACTATCAAGACTAGCCTAATAAAATACCTTTCCATTGTGGGGATATCAAACTTCAGTCAGGACGCCCAATGGGTGTAATACTCAAGATCTTGTAAGGGCCTACTCGGTCGAGTAATCCATCTACTCAACCGAGTGGAGGCCACTCGGTTTTACCCTACTCGACCGAGTAGAGCAGATGTTGCAATTTTGGCCACTGCCTTGTGTACTCGATCAAGTGCGACCGAGCACTTGTCCGAGTGCAATCACTGTCACTCGTATCCTCACTATTGAGATTTGTGGACTAACTCTTTTGTTTCTTATTCCTTTTCTTATCACCTCACTACCACCCGCCTACCCTTATCCTTTCATTTCAAAATCCCCAAATATCTCCTTGAAAAAACTATCTTCTCTTTATGCATTTGTGATGAAGAACATCTACCAAATCCTCCTTTATTCATATTTTGTATTGTAAGTTGGTCCTATCCGTTTATTTTTCCTCTTTGAATTAGTGTAGTAAAGTCATAGTGTTGGGACGTTTGTATTAAGGATTTAATTAGAGTTTAACCTAATTAATAAGGGATTAATTAAAGGATTAATTAGTATTATTGTTGTATTAGTATTTTATTGTGATGAATAGCTATATATTGTGTAGGAGGAGACTTCATAGAAGAGCATTTCTAGCTTTGAGTGCTTGTGTTGAAGAATAGCCAAGGTAGGGATCTTCATACTTAGTCTTGGTAGCATAGTTTTCTTACAATGCATTTAATTAATGTATTTCATAGTTTCAATGTTTAAGACACAAGTACAATTATGTTATTAATTAGGATTTCGTGCAATGTTGATGAAATTTGGTTGTGTTTGTATTTGGGTAATAGGGTTGGTACATTCCATTATGAGTGCATTATAACATGAGCATAGGGAAGGGTTGGGTGATTTCATGATTAATTCTTATTTCAATTGAATTAGATGAATTCATGTGAATACTAATTGCTTTATATGCATGGTTGGCGACTTCGTTGGAAAGGAGGTGTTGGATGGGGATGATTGGTGGAGGTTGGTGGTTACTTTGGAGACGTAAGACGGTTAGGAGACCGTCTTGCGCTTGAGTCGCCCCTTGGGGGTTCCCACTCCAAGAGGGATATGCACATTTAGGGCTTGAGTATGGAAGGGCACATGTGGTTGAGACATGTTGCCTGGCAGGGGATCTGAGTCGCTCTCGGGCCCGGTACCACCGGTGTGTCCGGAGTGCCTTCTTAAGGGTTGCGGTCCTGGTTGTTTGGTGACGGTGTTGCGGTGCCGTTATCGGGTTGTGGGTATGTCTGGGTGTGTCCCGGTACCGGTGTTGGTAAGGTGGTGTTCCATTCATATCCTCATGGCATTGCATTAATTATCACATCTGTTGAATCATATATTTATATATGCTTATGTTTTAATGGTGACCAGTTTGTAATTCTATATGCATCTTGCTCGTAATCATTTGTTCAGTCTTTATAAATTGGATTTCCAATTATTTAGCGTTTAAGAATTGTGACTAAATCAAGACAAGCATGTCTCATGATCCAGCTTTCAATCAAGATCAAAGTATATTCAGACTTTCAAATATTAATCAAGGATTATTCAAGAGAAGATCTACAAAATCTTGTATGCAAAGATGAAGCCTACTTTGAAGATCTCCGTGAAAATTAGATTGAGTAGGTTGTCATCTCGTAATGGTATTTGAAGTATTAATCTTTAGTTAGTAAGGTTATAGCTTCATAGCTATAACATTATTAACATAAAGACTTAAAGTTATAGGTACTCTACTATAACTTTGAGATGCGAGTATTTAATTACAAACGACCCAAGATTTTCTTTTTTTAAAACATATTTCGAAAAATAGTTCTTTCAAGTTTTATCTTTGAAATATTTTATCTAATCGTTTATATTGTAAAATAAACATGAATTTTTGGTTGGATGTTAGTCTTTAATTATCCATATAATTATGTAATATTATAGAACCAACTTATGAGTTGATTATCTATTACTAATTAGGGTTTATAAAGTATTCACATTCAAAACTCTAATGAATCTATCTAATATGGTTGAGAGCATTTCACACGCAAAACGATGTGCCTATGAGTCATTTTTCACGTGTGATTTCTCTTTGTATAAGATAAATATTTTAAGATTATTTTTACGAATATCTTTATATTCTTTGCATTATCTAAATATATATTTTATTTGATCTCTATGATATTATTATTTTTGTAATCTAGGGTTTCCATAAAAACCAAGATCATGTCTTCCACTATATATACATCTCGCATAACATAATTTGAGGCAAACTTTTTTCGAAAAAATTCTATCAAGTGCAAAGCCGTTTTGACGAAAATACTTTTTGCAAATCCTTGATTTAAAAAATTCGTGTGTTATTATTTATTGCATTTACATTTAAGTATCATTATAAGATAATAACGCTTAATATTGTTTCTTACGTGTTCATTTGTCAATACTAGAAGAACAATCAAGCACTTTCTTATTAATGTAAGATAGTCGAGTATTTAACGATACTCATTGTGAGTTACAGCTATAGTTAGTTGTACGAGTAGATTGATAATTTTGTAATTCGTTGAAAGGTACTAAATTTATTAACCGAGAATAGTGGACGTAGGTTTCGACTTGTGAAACTGAACCACTTCGAAATTCCTTGTTTTGTTGCCACCGTTTCATTCTTATTTTATTTCCGATCATTCGAATTGCTTAAGTTTAACCAATAAACTTCAAGTAATCAAGTATTCACGCTTTATACGGAACATCCTTAAGTAAAACGAAAAAAGTGTATACTCAATTCACCCCCCATTCTTGAGTATCTTGGATCAATAGACTCTTCAATTAGTATCAGAGACTCGTTCTCTTGATTGCCTGATCGCATAGAGACTGATCTGTCTATTGTCTTTATTTTTTCGTTGGTTGTGTGAAATGGATTCCGAATATCTCAAATGTCCCATCTTTGATGGGAAGAATTATAGTCTTTGGAAAAACATGATGAGACACTACATTAAAGGAAATGATGGATAGTGCTGGAGGATTATTCGGAATGGACCAAATAAAATTTTGGTTGCGTCATCTGAAGGCACTACCTACGAGAAGAAAGAGGATGGCTATATTGAGGCGGATTAAAAGATTGTTGAGAAAAACTCCAAAGCTTTGAGTCTATTGCAGAATGGCATGACTACTGTGAAATTTGATCGTTTCTCATCTTGTAATTCGGCCAAGGAAATATGGGATGGTCTCGAATTAGCCTACGAGGGTACATCGATTATTATGAAACATCGTATAGATATGCTGATTCAACGTTATGAACCTTTTACTATGGAAAATAATGAATCAACTGATAGCATATCCGCACGGTTTTTTAGCATCATCAATGAACTACGTAACCTCGGAAGGAAATTCGAATCTGAAGACATTGTCTGGAAAATCCTTAGAAGCCTTACCAAAAAATGGCAACCTAAGGTCACAGCTATAGAAGAAGCTAGTGCCCTTACTCAACTTACCAATCAAGAGCTCATAGGTTCACTCATGGGTAATGAGATCCTGCTTAATAAGGATGATGACGAACCAGCCAAAGGAAAGAGTATGGCTCTACAAGCTTCCGAAAGTGAAAATGAACCAGATATTGATGATGAGACCGTGTTGTTTGCTAGACGGTTCAAAAAGGCCGTTTTTAAAGGAAAGTACTCCAAAACAAACAACAAAAATTTCCAAAAAAAAGAACAATGAATCAAAATCCTCGTTTGCCAATAGGGGATGCTTCAAATGTGGAGAAATTGATCACAGGATCAAGGATTGCCTTACCTAGAATAATATTAAACACAAATCTAAAAGGGAAAAGACCAAGAATGAGTTCAAGCAAGTCCGGATTGCATCATGCTGGGGAGATCTCGATACAGAAGATGACGAAGACTCCGAAGAAGAAGAAGTCGCTAATCTATGCTTGAGAAACATTAGTCTTGATTTAATCTCAGACAGTGATGACGAAAGCAAGGGTTTAAGATCAGAATTCTGTCTACTAGGCGAATTAGATACAGAAGACGAAGATGAAGAAGTAAGTTTCATTTAACTTCAAAAGCAAGTTAAAATGTTGTCTAAAAGCTCCTTAATAGACTATTTTGAACAAACCCTTGATAAATGTCACGAACAGAGTCTCAAGTTGAAGGATTTGAAAGAACAGATTCTTGACATTGTTGAAGAGAATCAACTCCTCAAGGACAAAGCAAAAAAGCTGAAATCTAAAGTTACAGCTGAAATAGCTACAACTTTAGAAGCTGCTAATGCTGAGAAAATAGCTCTTGAGTGTAAAGTTATAGCCAATGAAGCTATAACCTCAGAGTTAAAACTCAACATTTAAAACCTTCAAGCCAAAGTTATAGTCGATGAAGCTATAACATTAGAATTGAAGAAGGCCAATGATATTCTAAGATCCGAGGTTATAACAAAACAAAATTGAATCTCAAGTCAAAAGAAGGAAATTGATTCTCTGTGCGCACAAGTAAGAGAATCTGAAACTCTCTTACTTTACAACAAGAGACAACACAAGGAAGTAGTATTCATGTTGAATAAACGCTTTCTAGATTTTCGTGACAATTTCAATAAGATAAATAAGACCGATCATACATCATGTCTAGAAGAAATTGAGTCCTTAAAGAAACTTCTTCTGCATGCTAGAAAGGTCTACGATAAGTGGGAAGGTAGCACAAACGTCCTAAACTTTCTAACCGAGCAATCGGACAACAATATGAAAATGGGTTTAGGACATGAGTGCCATGGACATATAAACTACTCTAAGTGCAAATCTACTCCTTCTGAACGAGATTTCAGAAGAAGGAAGTATGTTGATTTACCTGAATATAAGATTTTTAACTACTCTGGTTATACGGTTGATCTCAAAGGAAACTTTGTTAAATATGCAAAGATTTTAATACAAGAATTAAATTCGTAAAACCCTTGAACATACTTCTAGATGAGGAAGCTATTCCATCAAACGAGACAGACAAGGTTGAAGAAAGGAAAAACGATTTTCGTTGGTTATATGATATGGCATTTGATTATGCTAAAAAGGGTTGTCAACCCAAAAGAAATCAATCCCCTGCTCAAACAAAACCTTACAAGAAACCTCAATCTAATAAACCTAGTAGGCCACACGAGTCACAAACACTTTCTAGGCCTGCATACCAAGAGTATAGGAGAAAAATAGTTAGATAAGTTTGGATCAGAAAGGATCTGGTGTTTAGAGTAACTAACTATAAAGGACCCACTTAGCTTGGGTAACTAGAAACTGTATACAACTTATTTTTCAGGTAACGATGAAATAAAATAATCTTTGGTACCTTGACAGCGGATGTTCAAGGCACATGACTGGAGACGAGAATCTATTTCTTTCACTCAAGCCCTTTGACGGAGGAATGGTCACCTTTGGTGATAACAAAAAGGGAAAGGTTGTCGGTGTTGGTAAAATGGGAATTTCCACTTCCTATGCAATCAGTGATGTATATCTGGTAAGTGGTCTCAAGGATAATCTACTTAGTATATCTCAACTATGCGACAAAAGTAATAAAGTTGTTTTTCATTCTGATATTTATCGTATTATAATAGGGGGAACTAGTAGCGTTATACTTGAAGGTCAGCGTAAGAGGAATGTATATATGGTTTATTCAAATATTGTGCCTACTAACTCCTTATCTTGTATGAAAGCATTTCTTGATGATCCTTGTTTATGGCACAAGCGTTTTGGCCACATAAGTTCACCAATCTTGAACAAACTCAAAAGATAGGGTTTAGTAGAAGGTCTTTCTTAAATCAAGTTCGATCAAGAGATGTGTGATACATGCGCTCGATGAAAACATGTTAGATCATCATTAAAAACTAAAAGAATAGTAAGCACAAACCAAGCTTTGGAATTGGTACACATGGATCTATGTGGTCCAATGAAGGTAAGAAGTAGAGGAGGATCCAGGTATGTCTTTGTACTTATTGATCACTACTCAAGATTTGTATGGCCAATATTTAGTCATTCTAAAGATGAGACTTTTGATCAGTTTGTTTGTCTTATGACACTCATTCAAAAAAAATATAAGTCGAATCTTATCACTATTCGTATGGATCACGGCACCGAATTCGATAATCAAGCATTTATTGAATACTGTAGAATGAATGGTGTAGGACATAACTTTTCTGCACCATGAACTCCACAGCAAAATGGTGTTGTCGAAGGTATGAATAGAACTTTAGAAGATATGGCTCGTATAATGCTCTTATGTAATGGTCCACCTCATAACTTATGGGCTGAAGCCATTAGCACTTCTTGTTACATCCATAACCATGCAATGATCAGGCCAATGCTAAAGAAGACTTCTTATGTGCTCCTTCGAGGTCAAAAGCCTAATATATCCCATTTTCGTTATTTTGGAATCAAATGCATTGTGCATAACCATGGGAAAAATAAATTAAGAAAATTCGATCCAAGGAGTGATGAGGCTATCTTCATTGGATATTCTGATCATTAAACAAAAGAACTCTTTGCATTAAAGAAAGCATTCATGTTATCTTTGATGAAGATAATGCGTTTGATAAGCCCTTGCAGGATGAGAAAGAAGATATGGATGAACCTGATTTCCGTTTTTTTAAAGACGATCCTCCAGAACTGGATGAAGAAGAAAGGGAAATTGAAGGCACAAATGATTAACTAGATCCTACTTCAAATGACAAAGGGAAGAGATCTGAAGTTATAGTTGATGATACTAAAACTTCCCCTCAAGATAAAGATTCACAACCTAAAGTTATAGCTAATAAAGCTATAACACTGAATCAGAATCAGAGTAATGAATCAAGGATTATACCTGACTCTACTATAACTCTTGGATCAGATTCAAAGGGAACGAGTCTTAATCCCAAGTAAAATGATGTTGCAAGCTCAAGCTCAAATGATGGATTGTCTAAAAAGTGGAAATACAAGGACTCTCATCCTATGGACAACATTCTTGGAAGCCTAAAGAGAGGTGTTCAAACCCGAAGGAACCTGAACAATTTCTGTTCATTTTACTCCTTCTTATCGACCATAGAACACTTGAACATCAAGGAAGCCCTTGAAGAACCAGATTGGATTATTGCAATGTATGAGGAATTGCAAAAATTTGAAAGAAACAAAGTTTGGCACTTAGTTCCTAATCCAAAAAATCGATCTGTCATTGGCACAAGATGGGTATTTAGAAACAAGTTGGATGACACTGTAACACCCCCACACTCCAAAGTGCCTTACCAAGGCCACCTTCAGTATAAAGGGCGGGTTCCACGGAGGGAGAATCAAGGGCGTGAAGCCACTCCCGCAAGTGACTCCACTCAGCGGAGGAAGCACCTCGCAACACAGCCAACACCACACATCCACCATATCACAACATACAACCAATACCAAACATACATAACATAACAACCATACAACAAAGTCAAATACGAAATCAGCAACCGAGTAGGGAAACCCTACCTGACTAGCAATCACCACAATCAACAACTCAGAAG
>VHZZ01017531.1:18198-32337 GCA_009801015.1 Silene noctiflora
AATTAGTCTTCTTTCCTTACTCTTCTCTTCCTATTTTGGCCCGTTTCGCGCGGATTTGCGTTCCCTTACGTGCATTTTGTCCCCCTATTTCCCGTACTATGACTACTTGTCTCGCCTTGCAGGAATTGGCGCGGAAATCGAGGAAATAGGAGCCAAAAGGCCTGTTTCGGAACGTGGAAGGAAAGAAGTTAGAAAAGCATGATCAGTGGTTCTCAGCCGGTCTCCCACCGGCAGTCGGCCAGCCGGCTGGGAGACCATGCTTTTAGAAGAAGGAAAGTCATAAGAGCATTCTCAGCCGGTAGGCTGCCGGCAGCCGGCCAACCGGCTGGGAGTTCAGGTGGATTGAAGACTTGGCCAAAATGTGCAAAAGAGGCAGAAACTCTCCCAGCCGGGTAGGCCACCGGCAGCCGGCCTGCCGGCTGGGAAAGCAAGGAGATTGAAGAAAGGAAGAAACTTTGCAATTGAGGCAGGAAGTCTCCCAGTCGGTCATGCCACCGGCGGCCGGCTGACCGGCCGGGGACACCTGATGTTCTATCAAGTCAACAAAAGACTTCACCTTGGTCAAGATCTCTCAGCCGGTCATACCACCGGCGGCCGGTTGACCGGCCAGGAGCACCTGATGACTTCAAATTTGGAAAATTGAAGCAGGAAGTGTCCCAGCCGGCATGACCACCAGCGGCCGGTCGACCGGCTGGGACTTGCTGAAGATATTTCGAGGCCCATTTTGTTTCTTTGACCCAATTTCTGAAGAAACTATAAATACCCCCACTTAATTGTATTTTGCAGACAACCCTAGATCTGAGTTTTATACTAAGTTTATGCAAACCTTCCTTAATTAATCTCTTAATTATTCCCTAATCATAGCCTTAATTACTTAGTTTATTTAGTTATTTAAGCATTCAATAGTTTACATATTGGGTCTTGGTTTGTAATAGAAGATTTTGAGAGATTTCTTYCATTGATTAATCAAAGATTCAAGCTTTCCTTTAGTAATTGGTATAATTCTCMKCTYTTGTTTACATTTATTTCCTTAGTTTACATTAATTGTCTTACTTGCTTGATATTTATTCAAAGTAGTAATCTTTAGTATGCTTGCAATGTTTGCTCTTGTTTTCCCAATTGTTTCCATTTCTCTTGTTACCATGAGTGAGTAGTCTCCCCCTAGGGCTTAGGGGGATCTTGGGTTGCAATGGGGTTGAATATGGCTTGTTAGCATCAAGTATTTGGGTGATTTGTTGGTCTTCACTTTCTTGCACATGAAGTGTTTGTTGAAATGCTAGAACGAAAGTTTGGTGTTTTTCCTCACATGTTTGGCTATTCTTGTTGACCTTTTCTTCTAGACTATCAATCTTGGTGCCTAGGTTATTAGAATGTCGATGTGCTAAGTTTGTGATGAGTTTGTTTTGACTTAATGATGATTAGTTGGCAAACTTAAGGAGACTAAGACATTAGTCATAAACCCTTGACCATAGTGATCRCKCATATCTAGTTTYAACCTTGTTTCTTCCYCCWTTGTCCAAGTGAACCCGAATGCYCTAGTTTTTAATCTATTGTTTACATATAATTGCTTTTGCCTTGCCTTAGTTTACTTTAGTTGCATTAGTTAATCACCTCTCTTTGTTTTCGACTAAAATATTGACTCGAAAGGACTAAGCATACACCCCCGCCATCTTTGTGATCGACACCCTTATTATACTACTATAATTTGGGATTCTTATAAATTGTTTTTGATTGGGAGTTGACGACAAATCCCTCGCATCAGTAGGCTTTAAACAAATCTCCAAATAAATTAATTACTATAATAATTCGGAATTGGAATTATGTGCCAATATCCATTCACAACAGATTCAAATGGGCCTAGACTTTCTCATAATTAACCTCAGAATTTACCCACTCTCATATAATAACAGTTTCACTATTTTTAACTGATGTGCAGTTAAAACACAGTGGATGAGTGGAGAGGTGACAAAGTGGGATGGAGAAGTTAACAACATTTCTGGTGAACTTCAATTAGGTTATTTGCAATATAAATAATCTCACCAGATTGTACCATCCACAAAAACAAAAAAACAACAACAATCATGACAAACATTCAAAGCATTATGATCTCCGACATCATTCAGAATACGCCAAGGAGAGAGGAGAACACAGTCAGGGTAATGCGTTTGTGGCACAAAAAGTCGGAATCTGATCCAACAGAGTTACAAGGGGTGGAACTCATTCTGGTGGACCATAATGTATGAATTTCTTTCATATTTTGTACAAGTTTATATGCATAATTAAAGTACAAGTTCAACTAACATCTTAATGTTTCTAGGGAGATATTATTCAAGCAACAATTAAGAAGAAATTGATCAAAATTTTCCCGGAATTGCTGAATGAAGGGGGCATGTACAAAATAAGTAGCACATCATCCAACAGAGTGAGACTCGATATGGCAACCTATCATCCATTCAAACTTTGGTTCGAGTACAATACAAGGGTCGTACCAATCACTATTGCAGACATACTGATTGGTACGACCCTTGTAATAACGCATTTGTCTATATTTACAGATGTTATTGGTAAACTTGAAACATATTTACCCAATCAAAGTCTACAACAATTAGAAGAGGAGGAAGACTATCATCCTAGCTAGAAAACAATCAGTAATGCATTTACTATTAATTTGATTTTATACTTTATAAAAAATTTATCTTTATAAAAATCGAAATTAATATGTTATAACAAACATTTCATTTCAGGAACCAGCAACTGTGTTGTACCCTTTTTGGAGACTATGTGGACCAAATGACGGAATTGAGGAACATTTTCATACCCAAATGAAACCGACTTTGGTTTTACAACACATCAAGAGATCCGTTTATGAAGGTAAAAATAATCTAAATTTGATGCAAATTTAGGATAAATACCCTTAAAATCATCATGTGACTCAAATTTCATATTATCTGATAAACAATATGATGGAGGGGAAGTGAGTATAACAACCTGGGGAGGAACTAAAATTGTAGTCAATCCTGACATAAATGAAGTGCATGAATTCAATAACAGATTATTGTTTCACACCTACTTAAATTTCATGGTATTTAGTTTCCTACAAATAAATTATTTAGTTGCTGGTTTTTTTTAGTCACATATTTTGCAGCTCAATTAAGAGTCTAGCAAATCAACTTACGAGTGCAATAAAAATACAGTCCAACGTTTAATTACAGTCCAATTAAAATACAGACCAACATTAAATTACATAATCTGCAATTTCTTTGAAAAAAATATTTGGATCAACTATGAATGGATCCTTACTAGTTTCCCAGGTGCTGAAGTCGAGCAAAATCTGTTGGGCGTTCCAGGAAACGCAGCACACCATCCTCCCATCCTTGCAAGTGCAAACATAAAAACATAAGCGGAGATTCAATATCTGACTAAAGGAGGGTCATATGTGACCATGGCAACATTTGTTGAACTAGATACATTTGGTGTCGGTTAGTTTTATAACTCATGAAAAGAATGCTGATCAAAAGTTCATCAGAAGGACGATGGCCTTTGATATTGTGATAAAGAACGAGAAAACAAAAATGCTTGCAGTTTGAAGGGGATCGGGACACAATCATCCATTCCAAGGTACAAAATTTATCCTTCTAAGATGAATTTTTTTTAAAGGATAGCTAATTAAGTATGATTAAATAGTTTAGTGTTTCAATACAGGTTCCAAGTTAAATTATTAGTGATGTATGAAAACGCTAATCTATGTGACTTTATCATCTGAGACAACGTTGTAACTGAGTTGCTTGGAAAAAACGGCTCAACAAATACTTGATGAAGATGAGGTATTTCTGAAATTTAATGAAATATTAAGTTCAGAAGAAAATAACAACATTTTGTCCATATAGTCTAACATATTTGCGGTTCATTTCAGATTTTCAATCTTGTGCCACCACCTGATTTTAGGCCTCTAATTGAAAGAGATTTCATTTTAAAAATAAAGGTGAATCCAGTATTTGATATCAAGCAGAAATCCAGCAGCCATGGTGTCATAAGCTTATGTGATGATCCTAGAACAATAACAAAGTGGAAAAACATGCATGCTGCAACAAAGGTATTTCAAATAAGATACTCTCAAGTATACACTATATTGTTTTATATCTTACAAAGAATGATAATAATCATATTTTGAAATTAACAGGAACAAGCAATGTCAGCAATGTTTAGTTCAAGCAAGGATATCACCAAAACAAACTCTATGATGGTGGATGTTTTGCAGTCCTTATAAGTTTAGTACGCATTATCCTAATACTGTATCTTTTACTTACAATTTTATAATGCGATAGAAAAAAAATGAGAGAGATGAATGAAGGCGAACCTGTGACGGAATATCAAGAGTTAACACTGGATAAAGGTGTTGTGGTAGTGGTCGACACATCGGACAAATCATCTGCAACACAACTTCAAGAGATTAAAATGGGAAAAGCGCAATGTGTCTTTAAGAAGCTACTTTGTTTTATTTCTGTTTTGGACTATATTTTTTAAAACTGTTTGTTTAATGTTTTTGAATTAGGTTTGTTTTAAACTTTGTTTTTGGACTAAGCTTTATTTCAATTAGTGTAAGTCTCATATTTATGCTAGGAAGTATTGCATAGTAGAATAGCAGAAGCAACTGATTTATGCATAATTTATACCACTTCACCCTCTTTATTCTCATCCATTTTGACTCTACTTAACACGGTTTTGGCTTCTATTTGCTTGCATTTTACCCCTTTATTCCACGTTAGTCCTATACTATGAAGTCCCGTCTCATTTTGTAGGGAATAGGCCCAGAACGAGGCAAGACGAAATGAGGAGCAAGCATGGGAGCTAACTTGTGTTAGCATGAGAAGAAGAAGAGGAGAAGTAAATGAAGTTGTGTCCTCTGCCGGTTGGCCAGCAGCCGGCTCACCGGTTGGGAACACACACCTCCTACAATAGAATAAATAAAAAGAAGTTAGAATCAAAAAGGAGAAAATGCTCGGTGCCGGTTGACGCACCGGCAGCCTAGGTTGCACCAAAACGGACACGGACACGGGCACGGACACGACACGGACACGTGACACGGCATCCCATAAACTTTAGGACACGGAACACGCTATTTAAATTTAATAAAATATATATTTTCTGGTAATAAATGACGTATGATTTCATATTTTTAATGTATTTGATATTAAATTTACACAAGTGAAGGTAGAATTTGACGTTGACTATAACTAATTCTCATTTCCCACCCAAACTCATCTTATAATCAATCCCTTTTTGACATTTTATTCCTCGTCTAACAATTGGCGTGTGTCCGACGAGTATCGGGTGTCCAGGTGTCCGACACGGTGTCCGACACGGGACGGCAAACTGGGAGGAGTGTCTGTGCTACCTAGCCGGCAGCCGGTTAACCGACACCCATGCTAAAGTGAAGAAGGAAGAAAACTTGAAGAGTAGAAGTCCTCTGCCGGTAGGCCGACAGCCGGCTCACCAACAGGGAACTCACGCACAATCAATATTTGCCATTTTAACACAAATTGAAAAAGTTTTGATGCAGGTAGATAAATGCACCGGCAGCCAAGAAACCGGACGGGAGCACGCAACACGAGTTGGGGTTCTTCCTATCTTTTGAGGCCTAATCCAAGGGGACACTATAGATACCCCATGTTAATTACTCTTGGACACACTACCCTAGACTAAGAAAACTTTAGTTTAAGCTTGCAATATTTCATAATCAAATATTAATCTTTTCATAACTATTGCTTAAGTATTCATTATTACTTTTTAGTTATTGCTAGAGCTACTACTTTCAATAGTTTACATTTAGTGTTGGATTGTAATTAATTTGAAGACTTCAGGAGACTTATTTTCCATTTATCAATCCAAGTTTGCATCTTTGGTTATTGTTGGTATAATTCTTATCCCAATTTCAATTTTTCTTTAATTGTTTACATGTTTATGTTTTTTTAGTTGTTCTATTTTCATGAACATGCTTTCTCTTCTTCATCTTACGAAATAATACTCCCTTAAAATCGACGTCGATACAATAATATGACCACCGTTCATCACATCACGCGTATTCCATCACTCTTCCGTAGTTTCACCACCAACCCCTACTAGAACTTTTCTAGATAACTTCTACCACCTATTACTTAGAATCGTCTCTACTCCACATAATTGGTCACCTCAACTTCGTTCATTCATTCCCAAAATTACTTATTAGATATCATGTCACAAATTTAGAATAACCTCTAACTCACAATCTCATCCTAGTACCCTCTTATCTTCCTTATATGCAAGCTCTCCATTGTCATCTCTTCGGTTCCTATCAACCTTTAAGTCCCACTTACACTCTCCAACAACTATTAACGACTCACGTTGTTACCTCCACTTAACTCAAAAATATAGGATAGACTACGCCGGATCGGACCGGAGACCGCTCACAATATTTATGTGGACCCAAAGACCGGACCGAGTTGTATTCGATATAGACCAGACCAAACCGACCGGGTCGGGTCAATCCGATTAATAGTCTGGTATACTTTATATGCAGCCCTATCCATATCTAGATTATGATCATTACCATTAGAAAAAGAAAGACGAACTTTTGCTTGAGATTTGATTTTGTATTTGTTTAGGGATTTTTTGGAGTTTTTCTTTACCTATTGCAAAAAAAAACCAAAAATCCTAGAGAGAAGTCAGAGAAACCTTCTCTAAAATCATTATTTGACCATGAGGGATGATATTCCTTTTGTATTATTTACTTCTTTTATTTTCGTTTGGAGTTTATTACTTTAGACCTTGTTTTGGTTGTTTAAACTTTTAAAACTTGCATGTATCTTTGTTTTATATTAGTGACTCTGCAACTTTTTTCCTTGAAAAGGTTTAAGAAACTCCCCAATTTCTGCTACATTGAAATGTTTATACTTGTGATAATATTGCGGGGTTCACACAAAACCACCGCAATGATTTAATACTGTCGCAATTCAGTCCACAATGTTATATAGTGACCTTTTTATAACCGGCCTCATAAACTGCGCTTTAGGGTGTTTTTTTTTTAGTGGTGGATATAAAATTCACAAATTTAAATCATACCGAATCTTCATCGACATATTTGTAATTTTAAGAGCCTTATATGTAAAGCAGTTTTCAAACCCATAACGGATATACGGTTTTGTTCACCCCTTATCTATAATGGCATCATGAAAAGAATAGAGTACGTTACAATAAGATCAAGTGACTTATTACAACTTAACAAACGTACAATATTGATGCTTTCGTAAATACATTTGTATATACAAATAAATTACTTAACTTAAATTGTACAAGTGCAATTGATTTCCCTTATAACGGTGATATCTCAATTGCAATTGAGAACGAACTTATACTCCCTTAACATGGCCAAGGGTAAGCAAGAGTGACCACCATATTATCATTATTTTCCGGGTTACAAGATTACGTAAATCATAATATTCCGTTCATCGGCGGAGTAGACATGGTTGACAAACGTCATGAAAATGGTTCTTAAACCTCAAAGATGCTTCAAGTATGCTTTCTCTTTGGCCAAAAGCACTAACCCGGACAAATTCTTCACCTTTATACCCAAATCCACGACCCGGTACAGTTAATATGTGTGTTTTCTCAAGAATATTGTTGAAAATGTCCCATGAATTAGAGCCTGGAAAATGAACCCACAAGTATGGCGCATTGTTTCCACCATAGACTTTTAGTCCAAGTGATGTAAATGTCTCTTTTAGTATTTTAGCATTGTCCATGTAGTAATTTATTGTGGAGCGTAACGCCTGTACAATAAAAATAAATATGATAAGTATCATGTGGATTTTTTTTGTCCCTTAATAGAACGAACTAGCCCTTAAATAATTGAATTGTCTAGAATAGAAGAGATATTATTAGAGGTAGACGTAAACTATCGAACCTAGATAAAAGTATATAGAATAACATAAGAGCCAAAGCATATAGTATCTAGTTAACCTTATTATAAATCTGAAAAAGAATCACAAATCTTAAGATTACGTACCTTGAAACCCATAGGTGAAAGGCATGCAAGGCCACCAGCTTGGGCAATGTTAGAGGCACCATTAAAAGAGGTGCATATAATGCGATCATAATCATGAATAATAGGGAATCCATTTGAATACGTGAGTTGCTTTGGAACAACTGTCCATCCTAATCGTACCCCTGTAAATCCTGCCAGTTTCGAGAATGAAGATACTTCAATCGCAACCTGCATGCATATATACATTGTCAATGTGGAACACTCACATGTCAGTAAACCATAAAAATGAGGCAATTCTCAACACTTTGTTTTTTACTTTGCACGAACTTTGAGACGACATTTGAACGCTTCTTTGATACCTACATTTCCATAATTGACCCGATCTGGATGTGGATTAAAAACGTCGAAATGGAAGAATGTAGTAGAGTTTCTTAACGTATATTACCTCTTTAGCACCAGGAATTTCAAAGATAGACTTAGGGCTCTGATCAGTGATATAATTAGCATAAGCAGAATCATATACGATTATGGAGCCATTACTCCTTGCAAAGTTCACAAGTTGTTGAAGTTGTCGTCGAGATGCCGCATAACCGGTAGGATTATTGGGAGAACAAAAGAAAATTACATCTGTTCTTGGAGTGTTAGATAAATCTGGAAAGAAATTGTTCTCACGTCCACAATTCATGTACACTATGTTTTTGTACTTTCCCGTCGTTTCTTGATATTTTCCAGCTTGCCCTACTATTACACTTGAATCCACATATGCCTATTACAGAAAGATAAACATATTGCATATTATATTCTCATTACGAAAAATGCTCAATGACGGAAATAATTGAGGTGTATAAGATATTATAACACTGTTATCAGTCATAATTATAATGGTTTTATATAAGTTCACTTGAGGATTATGAGGATTATGAGGATTGAGAGATTGGTCACCTTTATAGCTCAACAAATGCATACTACAAAACAAAGTGTGAAATAAACGGTAAGAATGAAATAGTAAAATCTATAGTTTTATCCATATTCTATACCGGGAAGGTGGGATCTTGTACAGCGATAGATATTTTTGATCCAAACAGCATCTGCGTTAGAACAAAGAAATTATAAAAAAAAAAAAAAAAAAAGTTTAATTAGTCCGAATATATTATTTGTCACAAATTATAGACGGTTTCATGGTGGGAGACTGTCGTTTTATTGATTAGATTAGATGATTGTTTTCGAATATAAAAAGACTATCTCATACCGTAAAACGGTCTTTAACAAAAGAGTGTTATTTGAAACATGTAATACCTGCAAACGAGATATGTCACATTGTGCTCCATCAGACACAAATATTTCATCACTCGTAATTTGTGTATTTTTGTAAAATGTCTCAGCAATTCTCTTCCTCAGTTCCTGCAATGTTCAAGATATGTATTGTGTCCTAGCTTAGATAATAAATTTTGAAAAAAGGAAAAATAAACAGCAAAAATAACTACTCCACATATAAGCATCCTACAAAAGTAATCCTTATGTAAAAATTATGGGTAAGTAAGTAACTAATCTTAATTTTCTATAAAATCTAAAACCCAAATTGAGAGGTAATTGCTTTAAAAAAATATACGTATATATAAATTGAAAAAGTAACAGGAGAGAAATCAACTTTTTCATATTTAAAATCACTGGAGGACCTTAATTATGCAAGGAAGAGGTCAGCCCTCGCTATTTTCATATTTCAGTGTAAAATTATCATTTAACCCAGTCATTTGTTTACTTTTAATAGAATATACTTAAGAAGATCAAAATAAAAATGGAAAACAAATGAAGTGCGAGTATCTATCAAGATATTTGGGCAATTATTGTGAATTGTATGCTCGTTCGAAAGTATTCTTACAAAATTTAGTTACATATTTTTCTCAATTTCCGTGATAGTACTTGTTTACGAATTTAGAAGTCAAAAACATAAATCAAGGAAGGGAGTATATTTTATGTGTAAAATACGTTCACTACTTTCATTTTCTAAAAATCTAAATATTTAACCTTTGAATTTTTCATAGATCGAGTACTTTTTCTAAAAAGTCAATGGACTTATTAGTTTGACTAATCTCCGTTTTATACGTCAACCTAACTTTCATTTTCAATATTATTCTATTATTACTTTTTTTCTTTGAGTAAGTCAAAGTAATAAGTTTAGTGGCACCAAAAATACGTATGGGTGTACTCCGTACAATATACTTTATACTTTTAGAATAGTAGTAAGTCTCTCGTGGCTTATTATATCAAATAACGACGTAAAAGAGAATACGTAGAAGTTTCAAATTTTATCGACGATCATTGTAATATTCTCATCTTTAATTTTTATTTGACCAAAGTTATTATTTACTCCGTATTTTTTTAGATTTGACTTCTACTCTGTACGTGCGTGTGTGTGAGAGAAAAGTACCATATTTCCTTGCTCAGCTCCGTAACCGGTGTAACCTTCAATGGTGGATAAAGCCCTTGCATGCTGAAAACACGGTTCAATTCAGATCAGACCTATTAGTTTAAGGCCAGGGTAGACCGGCCTCTTTTGATAGCTTAATGTGGTATTTACAGATCACTTATCAACAAGGCTATATTTCAATTCAATGAGAATCGACTTCATGATCAAAACGTGAACTCATTACCATTGGAACCAACATTTATTGGTAGAAGTTGGGTATTAAAATAATCATGAATAACTTCATTTAAGGGTAAATGCATGAGTCTGAAATACACTTTAACTGTCAGTAACTACTGAATTATTGTCTGTCATAATGCTCTCACATTCTTTATATGTGATATCCCTCAATCCTAATTAATAATTTACGTTTACTTTATTTATTTTCACTCACAATATAAACTAGACATAAATTATTTCTCAAGAACGAGAGATTAATAAACAACTTTGAATTTGCGTGTCAAAACAATATTAATGACAACGTAAGTAGCTTTCACATGTACTATTATGTTTATTTTCCTAATAATATCACCAAAAAATTGAAGTTTTCTAATAATAAATGGTTGGTGTGTCTAGTATTTGGACAACAAATTAGTAAAAGCTTACCTCAGCCATAGCATAAGATATAAATGGTGGAATAGGTTGGGTGGTATCTCCTACTCCCAATCTAATCAATTTTGCATGAGGATACTTCTTCACGTGCTCCATCTCTCTCATGCATATCTAGTAAGTACGTAAACCATGCACGTCATTACTTGTAGTCAAAATCAAGTGTGTCCAATTTTTGTAGGTCAAATTTCCATGAGTATGATCACGTAACTAATAACACTAGTGGATCTTTTAGAAAAAAATTATTATTAGCCCTTCTTAGGGAAAAAAAATGTATACCACAACTAGTTGATTTTAATTGAGCCGGTCATCGATTCAATAGTGGTCAAGAACTAAAAAAGTACTTGACCACTATTGAACTGAAAAAGTCAACATATCCGTGTTTATAAGAAAATGAGAATAGTAACAACAAGATTTGTGTACATAATAAGGATAAGTTTTTTTGTTTCTCGAATTATACGTGGTACTCCTTACTTTTCAAACATATCAGTGGTACTCCTAAACTTAATGAAAACATCTTAAAATACCCAAAATGCTCTAATCCACCTCATTTAAATGTTTAATTTATGCATTTTTTACTGATTTTTTGGCAATAATTTGTCATGTCATTAACATAAATATCTTTTAGTCAATCGTAAACATATTTTTCTTACAAAATTTAACTGTTTAAAAACATGATTTTTAGTAGTTTGCGTATTTTAAGAATATTTTAGTAAGTTTAGAGGTACAACTGATATTTTAGAAAAACAAGATAGCAAGTAAAATTCAAAAAAAATTCAAGTTACACCATAGAAAAAACCCATGAAGATAATAAAGAAACAAAAAACATGAGGGTAGAGACGTAGAGTTAAATGGAATCCATGAAGATAATAAAGAAACAAAAAAACATGAGGGTAGAGACGTAGAGTTAAATGGAATCCTTGAAAACAGAACATAGAAAAATACTCTTACGTACTCACGTAGGAGAAAAGAAAAAGAGGGAACAATTAAAAGTTACCTGCGGAAAGAGGTAATTATCGCGTAAGTTTTCCATGTAAGTGTTGCGAGGAACTTTTGTCGATGAAGTTACCACTGCTGCTAATATTTACGTACAGATTAAATGTTTTTGATTATTGCATGAGCAAATTATTGTTGTATACCGAATACAAAAAGTAAATAAATGACTAAGACGGAAAGAGTATTTACATACCCTTGCAACACTTGTTATGGACTAACAATTTAGGGCTGTCGAATTGAGAAAAACTGCACACATGAAAATAACATCAATGAAAGTAATTTAAAATCGTATGTATCACTGCTAAGTCAACATTAGAAGATTTCCAACAATCAATTTGTTTATATAAGTCAAATTCTTATGGAAGTATCGTTGAGTTAAGAGTCTGTCGTCATGCATAGTAAAAAGAGCACGGTTTGCTATCTCGTATATATGAGAATTTACCATGTACACAACACCGGGTAAAACTGCCACCAAAAAAGAAAACACCGGCTAAAACGTCAAACATTAGGGGATTCATCGTTTAGAAAAGAATAAAGAAAATACCCTATATAGATTTAACATTCACAAAGTCCCCTATATATAAATCTCTTGCTTATTACAATAAAAGGGCAAGATTTTGAGCTATATGCTGAATTTTAATCACATTTTTTATTTATTTGTTTGAAAATATTATCACCTTTTTAACATAGAACTTTTCTTTTATCCTTAAATCTAGCCAAGTCTCACACCTAGGTGGTAAAAAGGATAGTACGTCTCATATAGTGTCTTATCTCGATCTTGTCCTTGCCTATTTTGACACGTCACTATTTGAAATTATGTTTTGATTTAGTACTGTGTCAAAATTTGAAAAGAATTAGACGTACAGAAAATGAGACATTATATAAAATAGAAAATCCTCGCATCCTAAACAGATCGTTATGGTTTTTAACATGATAGCTTTACTAACAATAAAACATTTAGAATATAAGAATTAAATGAACTACCTCCTCTTGGCCATTCTACAATAAGCAATTGCTTCCATATTCACATGCATGGAAGATTTTGTGGGAGAATTGAGAGATGTGTGATAGAGGGTCATATTGATAATTTTGTTGTATTTTTTATTAGCTTGTAGATGAATGAGTAAATTAAACTAAGAATTTGATATTTGATTTGTTGTATGTCTTGTACGTGAAATAGCTGAGAATTGCAATTTATAGGTATATATATACTAGTAGTAAAGGGAACCATATGTATCATTTTGTGGAATTTATAAAAGATAAAATACTCTTTCCTCACAAACGTGTAATACAGATTCTTTCCAATTTCCATGCAACTTACATGGACTTGCCACTGAATTTTCTTTACTTTGCGTTCAAATGCAAACAATTGGGACATTAATCCTACACACTAATTAATGCTTAATTGGCTATTCAATACACTTAATAACTACCAACTCGATCTACAAAATACTCTTTTGTATATTTAACCAATTAGGTTAATTTAGGATTAAAGTGATCTTAAGTGTAAATCGTCCTCTATGTATAATGTATGCACTATAGTACGTAAAATAAAGAGAATAAATCCAAGGGATTTGGTGACGCGTAAAACCCAATGTAGGACACGATCGCGGCAAGGAGACCGTATCCTTCCAAGATGTTCACTAGCAATATTAAATAACGATAGTACAATGGAGGCAAAACGACTATTGCTAGTGCACGCAATACGAGGTTGTTCTGTGCTAGGTTGTGAATGACCTTCTATCTTCCTTTTCCTCTCCTTATATAGTATCAAACCCTAAATAGGGTTATTAACATTGCTTGCTCCCCAAGTATCCGTTCCTCCATCAATTGGGCTGCTCCCTCTACGCCGTCTCCTCTAAGTAATTGGGCCTTTTATCTTCGGAGCCTATATGTCGTCCCCTCTAAGCAGTTGGGCCTCCTGCCCTTCAGCCCTTACTCCCTTCATCCATGCAGCCTACTGTATTACTCCTCAGCCCATTATACGAAATTGGACCCAAACACATACTAACATACATATTGCATAGTGTGTGTATATATATATATATAT